>BGPR01003882.1:4705-37279 GCA_013235015.1 Araneus ventricosus
CAATATTGTTCGATATTATATAATAATATATGATATTGTACAATATTATCCAATATTGCGGATATTGATTAATATTGTCCAATATTGTTCGATATTATATAATAATATATATTGTACAATATTATCCAATATTGCGAATATTTATTAATATTGTCCAATATTGTTCGATATTATATAATAATATATGATATTGTACAATATTATCCAATATTACGAATATTGATTAATATCGTACAATATTGTTCAATATCTTTGTGCTACTGGATATTAGCATATAATCGAGCTCACAAGAAAGTTCATTGAATGTAATTAGAATATTTTGTAATATTTCATCACTTTACGAGCAATATCACCTATCTCAACTTTCTAAGTTTTGCAAGAGGGAAAAAAATTGCAACTAGCAATGAATATTTCTTATTTTTTCCCCATCTGGAATAAATCATGAGGTCTCATGTTCATAAAAGATGCGAAAAAAAAATCGGAAATATTCTGGATTAGCTGCGAAAAAACTACAATATATAAAGAGCGAAACTTGGAAAGATAAGCTAAGTGGCGATTTCTTAACACTTTTAAATTTGAATTTCATAAATATCGAAAGACTGTTTGATTATAAAAATTGTAGCACTCTTATAGTCTCATTTATAACTTCATTAACATGGTATTATTTAAATATGAAGAATAAACGATTTCCAACTCTAACGACAAATTCATCACTTTGCTACAAACACGAAAAGAAGTTTAACTCCTATGCACAGTCCTTTAGGAACTTTAATTTTATAATTAAAAACTGTTTTCGGTTGATCTTCTCTTGAAGTTGTCCGCAAAAAAAATTCCTTTGATTAAGAGGCTTCTCTCTCCATTTAAGATAATTACAGTGCTTCATTTACGGCAAAGGTTCCAACCGAAGAAGCCTAAGAAAGAATATTAAAAATATTGCCCACGCCTAACGTTTTTCAGAAAATGAAGCCGGTTTCTAACAGTAATCTAGATTGTTATACTCATTTCGTTTTGATCGTGCCACGAATAAATGGGCAACTTTTAATGAAGCCCCTTTAAAGTTCATAAAATTCCAGCAACTAACGACGTTTGGGTAATTTGATGAAACTTGCTTTTTCTCTCCCTGCTACCCAGGAAATTCTAACGAGAAACTTTTCTTTCCAAATTTTATTATATCTGTTCAAAATGACTTTGGGTGCGGGAAGTTATCTAAATGCTTCAAACACATCTGAAGGAAAGGAGGTAACTAAAATCTAGCGGGGAAAGAAAATTCTTTTTAATTTATTGAGTTAGACAACTTTTGAAAATATCCCTTTGCAACTTTAAAAAAAAATCGATGTAGGGAGCTTTTTTTCCCCTTTTGAATGAGAGTTGATATCGACCAGATGAGTAAGACTTTGAAGTATAGTATTTCTAGGAAGATTAATTTGTAAGAAAAATTAAAGGAGATTCTAACTTGTAATCTGAAACATCTTAGCTTGATAATGTTTTAGGCTTCATAGCATCAGCCGTTGCATTTTGTAGGTAGCGATTTTTTCAGCACGTAATTTACAGTAATACCAGCCCCAAAACATTATGTCAAAAAATAAATAAATAAATACTTAATATATACAGGGTGTTTCAAAAATACCTGTCAAAAGTGAAAGGGTTGGTCAGGAATACGATAAGCATTTCAAATCACCTAGGAACATGAGTGCGCGAACGCCATCCACAGGCAACAAATGACATTTAAAATAATACAGCGCTGGTCAAAATGCAGATACCTTTTTGAATCTTAAAGGTATTGAACTGAACATTTTTGTATAAGTTCCCCTCTCTATCTGACCCTGAAGATGTTAAAGCAAAATTAGGATACCTTTAGCGCCTGCGCAGTACAAAAATAATTACTATAAATGCTCATACCTTCTCTAATATTCAAAGTATTTATTTTAAAATTTTAGACAATGCTACTCTAGCATATTGTCACATATTCTGTAAGTTTCATACATTTTGGTTGAAAAAGCTCCAAGTTATAGGCAAAAAACATGCGAAAAATTTGGGATTTTTTAAAAGAAACCTTTATATCATTCTGAATATTCCAGCTATTTTTACGAAAATGCATGTAAATATTGCGCATAAAGCAGAAATAATTGACGAAAGTTGCAAAAATCAGATTTCTGTAAAATGAGGTTAGCCAAGATTCCTTTTCGACATCTTCTGGTCGGTCCCCAAAATGCCCTCGTGACCGAATATTCAATGTAAATTGTTAGTTAAAAACTATTTTTGTATGGTTGAAGTTCGAGGAGATATTTGAAAAAATGTGCAAATATCAAAAAGTGTCGGCAATTGTGGCAAGCGCTGTATTATTTTAAATGCCATCTGCTGCCTCTAGATGGAGTTTGCGCACCATGTTCCTAGGTGATCTTGTATTCTTATCGTATTCCTGACTCACCTTTCATTTTTGCCAGATATTTTTGAAACACCCTGTATACAGTAAAACACGATTTATGCGTCTTTCAGGAGATTGGCTTAAAATGACATATATAATCGAAATTTTACTAAACAACTTTATTACAAATTTAATGAGACTAATGCAAATTCATTTAAAAATATTAAATTTAGTTCTTTAAAGATGATACTAGTATTTTACTACACGGTTTCGGACACAAAAATTACATTTTGAAAATAAACAGGTATCACAGATGTGAGAAAAATCATACATTTATTACATATCTTGAGCACTAAGTATACATTTCGTATTTTGTACATTTCATGTGCCTTCAGGTGGGCCTTTAATTATAAAAAATTCTTTAACCGTTTTGTGACGTGCTGATTGTCTGTGAATGTTAAATACAGTATTTGGAATCGAATTGAGTCTATTTAATGTTTTTATCGTGTGTTTTGACAAACAGAAAGCGTAGAAAGTTCATTCGTCTTTGAAAGAAGATGGAATAAGTTCTTCACATTCTTCGCCGTCCTGTTACCCCCTTTGCTTTCTAGGAAATGTTTCCCACTTAATAGGAACGGAGGAATATTAACTTAGGCAGAAAATTTTCAAATTTTCTGCCTGCCTGTATTTAGAAAACAATGTATAACTGAAGCTTTGGGGAGTAGTAGCGAAGTATTTAATCATTACAATGGATAGGAATGAATCACGACCGTGATGAAACGACGTATAAATGAGAAAAGTATAAATGGTGCTTTAATGTATATTATAGACATTAGGCAGGGTGTGGGTTGCATAAAATGAGAACACGATTCATTCAACTAAATTATTATATTAAAGTATGATGAACAATGTCACATGAATATTATACAAGGTGGCCCAGCGGGTAATGTTTGAGAAGCAATTTAATAGATGGCGCTAGCTGCGATCGGTTTAGACGAAACTTGGTGAGCATGATCATTAGAGGGGGCAATTGTACAGGTGTGTGTTTCGTTAGCGATCAATGAGTTTAAGTGTGTTGTTCAGTTGCGATTGTCAGAAGCGAAAATGAATAAATATTCAATAGATATTCGAGCGTTTATTGTGCTCGAAATGGCCAAACGCCATGAAAATGTTAAGGCAGTGCAACGGGCATGGCAGGAGGAGTTTCAAACAAAGAACTGGCCGGAGGAAAGGTCCATAAAAATAGTAAGCCAAATTTCGTGGAAGGGAAAAACAATGCTTCGTTTTGTTTTTCCCTTCCACGTTTGTCACCAAAAATGTGTTTCAATCCTCTTTTTTAGACTGTATGACAAGTTCAAACGCACTGGATCGATGCAGACGATAAAAAAAAAATGGGCGCGGTGGCTGCTTCTGTGGCCACAGACGAAGCAAAGGAGCGAGTCGACGAAATTTTTGCTGCTAATGACTTTCTTATGCACTTAAACTCACCGCTCGCTAACGAAACACACACCTATATAATTGTCCTCTCTAATGGTCATGCACACCAAGTTTGGCCTCATTTACTAACGCCATCTATTAGATTGTTTTTCAAACATTACCCGCTGGGACACTCTGTATTTCGGAAGCGCTATTTACATGAGTATATATACAGTTATTAAGACACGTATTGTTTAGCAACGGATTCGTAAACCCTCCGCGCTTTTGCGCATTCGCCGGGCAGAGTTATTTTCATCAAAATGGGGGAAAGTGAAGAATGGAAGGGTAATGTTTAAATTTCACTGAGCCTGATCTAACAAAGAACCCCGGAAATACGCTGACATGACTCATTGTCTGCCACCTCTTTCCGGTGTAAAATCAACCAAAAGTGGTAGTCTTGGGATCTGTTGCTGAACAGTAGCTTAGTTTATCGAATAATAGAAAAATATAAATTTGAATTAAAAAGAAAAATAAATAAAAGAAACAAAAAAGTGAACAATAATAATAATGATAACAATGCACCTTTTTGCGCTCTCAACGCAGCAGCATTAAGTGATTGCATCAACAAAATTTCCCTAAATATGACACAACAAAAATTATAGTATTAAATAACAAAAATTCTCTAATAATTGAAACACTTAAGAAAAATTAGAAAGTTAAAAAATATAATCAAAATGGAAGAAAAATGGAAAAAAAACTAGAATGGCGAACTCATCGGAGACCACACGCCATTTGTAGTTCCAAAATGGACACATTTGCTGTAGAAAGGAATGGCAAAAGCCAAACTTTATTCCTTTCTGTGGCCTGAATCTGTCCAGCAACCATATAAAGCTATATCAAGCTATAGGACTTTGATGGTCCCGTCGTTATTAACCCTTCATTATCCGTCGTTCCTCGATATCTCGCTTTCTTGTTCTCTCTGTCTCCTTCTACGCAGCTTCAGGTTCTCTGGTGTTCATAGCGACGGCAGCGACCTCTGCTGGCTGATAATTATCTGGTGACCGCAGTACGTTAAAGCATTAGTTGGTAATAAACCGAAAAAAATCTAATATTTATTTCTGCTTAGTCGCACGTGAACTTATTAAAATGTTCACAGTTATTATTCTCAATATTTCTATTTTGTTGCACGTGGTTATATGAAGGAAAAAAATATTGCAAAAATGTGCTTAAAACTATAATTTTGTGAAATTATTATAATTCAAGAAAAATTGCGTTTCAAAAAGAATTTTAAAATGGTGTAAAAGTGGCCTTTGCGCAATAATGCGCCTCGAAGTTATTGAGGAAAAATGTTAAAATGTCAATTAATTTTTAATTAATGAAAAACCTAACAAAAATTTTGAAACATTCTTTTTTAGGGACCTTCTACTACCCAAGAAGTAGTTACATGCCAAATTTGGTAACTCCAGGGCCGATAGTCTAACCTATAGAGAGTTTTGAATCCATTTTTGTTGCAAAACGTACACAATTTACAGATAGCATGAAAGTAACACATTATCATTTTAAAAAGATATATCATATTAAGAAACTTATTTTATATTTTCATATAATGCTACAAATGTTAAGATTGTAAAGTCGAAAATTTTGCTTGAATTTTGAGCTGTTTTTATTGATGACTAATTGTTGAATTTGAATAAACAGAGAAAAGATCAAGTCTCATAAAGAATAGCCGAGAGATTTCTGCTATATTTCAAAATAATTCATTTAACAAAATTGACTGTATAATCCATTGAGAAGGAAAACTGAAGTAGAAAGATGAAAATAAATTATCTCACAACATGTTCGTGTCGCAATACTGAATAATAGTGATGAAAAATTTCTTTAAAATTATAATTAAAATTCAGAAGTGAATTACACTTTTAATAAGAAACAATATCCACGCATTACACGATTTTGCATTTTCAATAGCACTTGTGCAAATCTATATAACTGAATGCAAGAAATACAAGACAAATAATTTAAAAGTTAATTTTGAAGTTAATATTTCATGAAAGTTAATTAATTAACAATATGAGGTTAAATTTAATAAGTGTTAATTAAAAGTCATTCCTACTTGGTATTCAAAGCCTATTTTATTAATTAATTATATAATTACTCAATATAAATTGAAAAAGATATAAATGGAAACAATTCCAATTACTATCACAGCACAGTGTAGGATTAAATAAGCAATGTAGCGATATATCTTCTATCTTCTGCAATTTAATTGAAATGAGGACATACTTTAATTTTTAATACAGAACAAGAAGCTTTTTCTTAAATTTTGAAACCTTTAATTATTTCATTTTTTTTCGTTTAATGAGAAGTATTCCATTGCTTTATATAAACTAACTGTTATTTAAATTAGAAAACGAATCTACTCAATTTAAAGTGGGATTACCTCAGAAACGTTATTTTAGGGAATTACGAGTATTATTTAAGGCCTTCTTTCATAATATTAATATTTCAAACAGCAAAATGAAAAATTTTAAATAGATTTCGAAAATGCTTGATTCTATTTTGTTATTCATAATGTATCAAAGATGCGTACACTCTATTTATTAATGTTTCTTTATATTTCTAAATAAAATACTATTTTTGTAAATAAAAAATATATTTAACATAATAAAATATACAGGATGATTACAAAAAAAATTTATTCGATATATGAGCCCCTAGCGAGAATAACGAAGAACGGAATAAAATTTTGGATGCAGGTATTATACAGCATGCTCTCAAAAATGATGTGCAGAACAAAAGCCCAGCTCTCAAACTTACAGTAGCAGCGAAAAAATTCCAAATTTTCCAATGGCAACACCTAATTTTTTCAAGGTAACGTGATCCTCATAGTAAGAAATTAGAAAGGAATTGGAACGGTATTCTTAGGACAAAAAATGTTGGTGCTAGGCAGAGATAAATAAAACCTCTTCTACCTAGATTTTACTATAGGTTATTTTCGCCTTTTTCCTCGTCTCTGCCTAATACTGCCATTTTTCGCTTTAAAAATACCGTTCCAACTCCAATTTGAATTTTTTACTGTGAATATCACGTTTCCGTCAAAAAAGTAGGTGTTGCCATCGGAAAAATTTAGAAATTTTGTCAGTGTAACAGTAACTGGGAAAACTGGACTTTTTTGCATATCTTTTTTGACCGTATAGAATATAATACCTGCATTCAAAAGTTTATTCCTTTCCACTAGGGGGTCATATATCTTCAAAGATTTTTCATGATCACCTTGTATTTAATGAATGCATTAATTGAAAAGGGTGCTTTAGGAAATGCATTTGTTTTTCATAATATAAATTGCAGTGGCGAAATTGGAGGGTTTAAAAATACTACTAGGTAGATAAATTTATTCAAAGAATCACGAAACAAGTTGAAACTTAAAACATAACATTTGCAATTTCTATTGATTCTAAGAAGGGTTCACATAGTACATTGGTGTCCAAAAGTTTAGCACACTTCTTAAAATGAGACAAATAGGAGTTAATACGGATATAATGGCTCGCAATCAGTTGCGGAGAGCCATGGGACACACAGTAATCGCAGATCACATTTTACAGTGAAAATTTCCTCACTAGGGCGTTTAGGGGGCCGACCATAAAGTGCTGAAGACGAAAAGTGATTTCGACTGATCCCGTTTCACAGAAAGCTGATAACGAGATGAAACTTTATCTTTCTATATCTTTGCCTATATCTTTTTGAATCTTAACGGCAGCCAACTGGAATTTTTATATAAGTCTCCCAATATATCTGGTTTCTAAATTATAAAAGAAAAATTACTCTGCGTTTCGGACATGCGCAGCAATAAACTATTTACTACAAACACTCATATTTTCTCTAATATTCAAGGTATTTATTTCAAATTTTAATACAATGTTCCTTTTACACTTTGTCAAGTATTCTGCACGTTTCGTACAATTTGGTTGAAAACTCTGAATATTATAAGCAAAAAGAGTGCAGCAAAGTTTGGGATTTTTTAAGAAAACCTTTATATCTTCCCGAATATTCGTGCTTTTTGTACGAAAATCCTTGTAAATATTTTGCACATCAAACGAAAACATTGATGAAGGTTTCGTCTTGTTATCAGTTGAGTCAGATCCCTTTTCGTCTCACTTTCTGTTCGCCCCCGTAAATACCCTCGTGACGAGATTTCCACTGTAAAATATGAGCTTCGACTACTGTATGACCCACATGGACCTCCGCTATTATATCCATATTAACTCCAAATTTGTAGCATTTTAAAAATTGTGTTAAACTTTTGGACGCCAGTGTACATATAGTGAATATTACAGCATGTAATTTCCAGTTAGCTGAAAGTGGTAATATGTTATGAACTTCAGGTACCTGTTTTTGAAAATCTCTTTACATTTTTCACGACTAACCTGTGTTTATAAATGTATAATTATTGTCTTAACCCCTTGGCAGTTTTTGGTAAGACAAACCCATTCATAAAATAATCATTTTTGTAAATTTATAAAAGAATATAAAATCTCTTTCTTTGCGTATAGGTTCCACTGAGGGTTCTCAAAATCTCAGCACAGTTGTATACAGAGGTTTGTTTACTAATTGTTCATGTATATCATATCTGTATTCTTATTTGTAATCGTTCTCTTTTATTTATTATTATTCATATACTAAATATGTAAATGAATGCTGTCTATAGTTGGCGCTGTGTGTGCCTTGTAAATATATGCAATGCAGTTCAAAAGTAGTCTCAGTTGGTTTCATTGTCAGTTTCAGTTGTTGCTGTATCGTACTCCGGCGCGACGTTCGTCTACATTGTGTAATTAGGCACGGATCGCTCTTTGTCAGCGGCTAAATATCCAAATATGTGTATATTCTGTTAATATGTGTTGTGTCCTGTTGTGATCGTCAATTGTGTGTGTGTTGTAATGTCAAAAATAAAGAAAGTGAAAATCCTGTGCGCTTATTGAAAATCCCATGCATCTGAGTACACTCTAACGGATAGGCGAAAGGGATTCGTCCACCCCGTTTCCCCTTTTCTTCTCACAACGGGTGGTGGAAGATGTGAATGGAAGGCCTTTCATCTCTCATCTCTATCCCAAGTTGTCCCTTAATGGCCATTCGCCCAACTGCCTTTTCCTCGCTTTCGGAACATTAACCGGCCGAAATCCGCCCCACTAGTATAGAAGTTACATGGCCGGTTACGGCTGGCTTAAGAGTCAAAGGGTTAACCCTTTCAAGCTCATTATATGTCTCGTTTTGAAAATAAATAAATTTATTTCAAATTGAGTATTAGACGAGTAGCTGATCATAAATATGTAAAGGAAGAAAAAAATTGGCATTTTTTTATTTTCAAGAAATTGGTGGTTTCACAGTGAAAACAATGAATGGTAATAGGCTATTTTTAACCCGATTAAGTTGCCATCGGAATGTAATTTAAATTATGTATTCAATTTATAAGTGTAAGTGAGTATTCAGGATATTTATAAACTTTCATAAAATTCAATATTACTTTCGAAGATTCAATTTTAAAAATATCAATTTGCTCATCATTTTTTTTCTCTTAGAGATCAAAAGCAATTGAGCTCTTACAATGCCGACATATATGTGAATACTAACGGTATTCAACTGGAATTTTTATATAAGTTGGCCTATATATCTGACTTATACGTTATGAAAGTGAAATGACTCTACATTTCGCCCATGCACTGTAAACAAATGCTCAATGTGTAGTTTCACTGCGAAACCAATGCACGCGAAAGGGTTAAAGATGAAGTAATTTTGCTTTAGAAACACAATGTACAACTTTTTGCAAAAAAATTTGTTTAAATACAAACAGAGGAATTCAAAAACCGTAAAATAATTTTTGCTATATAACACTCATGGTTTTCTTTCAGAATTGTTGTCTATGGAGATCGTCACGTAATATATTTTCTAGAAATGTTTCTTAAGTATTCTAAAGTACCTGATAGAAAAAGTACATGCATGTTTGGCAAGATTTTAACATGCGTTGTAGGAAAGTTATTTTTTCATTAATAGAAAATATTTATACATTTTTCAAGGAAAATTCAATCAACACGTTTCCTGCCACTGCGGCTCATCTATTCATTTACCTGTATAAAAATTTTACCTTCCAAGCGTTTCTTTGTAAGAGAATGTTGAAATAATTCACCTGCCGTAAAATTCAACTTTAAAAATAATCCACGTGAAAATTTTAGATTATAAGGGTTAATATAAATTTACTAGATTAGTGACACACAAATTTACCAGATTAGAGACACACAAATTTACCAGATTAGAGACACACAAATTTACTAGATTAGAGACACACAAATTTACTAGATTAGAGACACACAAATTTAATAGTAGAGACACACAAATTTACTAGATTAGAGACACACAAATTTACTATAATCGAAACCGTAATGTTAGAATAGACAAAACATAGGATGGTTTAAATAAATTAATGTTGCCTAAATTATTATATCAGAATAATATCCATAGAAATTAATAACAATTAAAATGGGTTACAAGTTGGATTATGTTAATTACACAAACATGACTTTAAAGCTTACTCTGATTATTTATTTTTATAATATCTTTAGCCTAATTCCTCCTAAATAAATATCTCTAAATAATTAGAAAAGAAAACAAATATAAAACAGTTAAAATAAATGAAATAGATTAAAATAATTTCAATTTTTTCTGTGAGAGGGACTCACAGCTTTTAATAATATCCATACAAAGCCAAAAATGTGAGGTAATTCTTAATATTTATGTTTAGATTATATAAGCTTATGCGTTAAGGAAATTCCACTAAACTAAATCTCTGTATAGATTTTAAAAAAAACATCAATGAGAAATCTCAAAATTAGCTCAAGTATCTCCATCGGTTACCCACTGAAAGAAACCCGCTGAAAATATAAAAAGGTTATCTCATGAAAATTTCACTATAAATCGATTTTGAATAGGAATTTTATGAATGGCGCATAATAAGCTTTCATCTACATTAAAGTTCCATTACGGTAATTAACGCCGGTGACGTGGTTCCACCATTGACGGATTGGACTTGGCTGAAAAGCCTTTTGAAGATAGCCTTTTTCGAATTCTATTATCTAGAGGAGAAGTTTGAGGATCGATGCAAGTTTACCAATAAAGCAAAAGGAGACGTTAAGAAAATTTTCTTCGTCGATGACAAATTAAGTACTTCTAAAGACGCTGGAACTTTCCCTTTCTGACAGGTTGTATTGATTATGCCACCCAAGCATTCCTAATGCTCCCGTGATCGGCCTCGGTTTCGAGAATTCTGGTATTTCAGCACATTTTTGCATTCTACAGTGAAAGAAATATCTCTCACTCCTTCGATAAGAATCAACTTGGTGTGTTTCCATTTCGTTTAATTGTAAAATCAATCGCTACTAAATGTTCGGGGCCCGTGTGAAAACCATCAGGGAGCGAGTGGGAAAGTTTCGCGGCGAGCCTTTATTTAATAAGGTATCGGAAAATAATTACAGTATATTCATTCCCGTTGATTGGTTTCGGAAGTGCGACTGGATTTCGTAAAATGCTCCAGCGTCGCCATTTTCCAACTGCAGTTACAGTCAATTTTGTCCTTTTCCAGTATAAGATGTTTATGATTTAAAAAGGTTTTCTCGAAAGGTGCAAAAACAAAAATATCGGTGCTCAAATGAACATTGCTTGACTTTCTTTAGAAAGTACTTATTGTTATGTTGTTTTGGTGAAGGCAATAGCATTTTATAACGTAGAGTGTGAAATGGCATTCAGAAGAGCCCTAAGAACTCAAGACCCACAGGAGTCTTCATCTACATTTGACTCAATACATATGATCGATATTCATTCTTATGACTTTTGCTCACGCCATGTGGCTCTGAGTCACATATGTGATTCGCAGCGGTAAATTAAATTTTACGTTACTCACGTAAAAGTAAAACCGCAAGTTGCTTTTAGATGTCCTACTTATTTATTACACTGACTCTATCTATGTCCCCATGCTTAGAGACGTAAGGCCCCATTACAATTTTAACCCTCTGATTTCTAAGACCATTGGAATAGAGGGACCTCAAAATGCGAGAACGCCCAAGTTCCTCTTTCAAAGACAAGAGAAATTCCCCCTCATCAAAAACCACAATGACAGCTGGCACTGTCCGAATTCTAAGAAAATTCCCCTTTTCTCCCAATCCATCTGGGCGAACCACTCTAACGAAGAAAGCGCGCGCTGCGGGTGAAAAATCAATCACACTTAACGAAAGGGGGTGGAATTTTCGCAGTGCCACGGCTATCGTCTTTTGCTTGGAGAGACGTTTGGGACGTTCCCGTATCAACAGAGTCAATGAGTTATGCATAGGCATCAGCAAATATTCTGCTCCTTGAATAGAAGTGGGCCGCTATGGTCTAGTGATAAGTGCTCGGCGTAGAGGACCAGAGTGTTCGGGGTTCGAAACCCATTCCATTCAAAATCCATAAAAATACGCCATATATGTGAAGCTAGTGAAATTTAAATATGGAATAAATGATTACATGCCCACCCGCTGGTACAGCGTGGAAGTTTGGAGATGAGAGAGCTGGCTTAACCTTTGCGGACAGGTAACTTTTTAGAACACTGAGATCAGGTAGCGCACTTTATGCGCCATCTCGTTTCTTAAAACTCTACGCTTATTTAATTACACATGACTTTATTTTTTATGGTATAATAAGATTAGAGGTTGAATGGATGGATGATATAAACATTTGTGTTCCAATTTGAGTCTCTATATTCTTCGTAAACTGGATTGTTCTCCAAGTCAGTCTCAGAATCAGTTATTAGGTATTCAGTCACTTCTACATCGAGATATAATGCATCAGATTCGTCCTCAGTTGCTATTTCCTTGCTTAGTTCTCCAAAATCGAATATTGCTCGGTAGGGATAATTTCCCGTCGTTTCGTGATAGCCATGCTGTGTTATGGAGAGCTTTTCATGCACTTTTAAGTCCAATCAGATCGAACTGACTGATTTATTGTTAGTGGGAACTATCGAAACAAGAACACTGTAAAAAATATCCGTTTTTTTCCCGGACTTCTTCCGTATATTTGACGGTTTAAAGCTGTTTTGTTGTCAAAACGGTTTTTCACCGTTTTCCGCTCCAGCCATAAACGGTTTAAAACCGTCAGTTCAAATTCTATTTTTCGTCATACGGTATTGCTTTCCGTACGATAACTTTCCCTTTTCTTAAATGTAATTTTATTGCATTCATTTCATGTTTTTAATAGGGTTCCATCTCCACTGTTGTTTACACATGTTGCAGTAACCTGTTGTCACTCATGAAAGCTAACCTTAAAACACGTGTTCTGGCAATAGTTGATTTTTACACCACTAGATGGCGCCACTAGAGCTATAGTGACTTTAAAAGTCAAATAGATTATTTTTACTTCGCTTTATGAAGTCTCCGGTGGTTTTATTTCTGCCTTTCATTTCTATGAACGCGGTTTCGATCCCCGGCTGGGAGGAGTTAGAAGTTTTGTCACTATCTTGCATCGAAATCGTCTAAGTAAGTTCAGTTAAGAATTATATTAATTAAACTAATTGAAATTAATAATTAAGCCTTGATTAATTAATATTCCTAATTGATAATACACATTAGCACATTTCAACTGGAACAGAAGGAGAAAAACAACTCAACTCAGTCGATGACGTCACTTACTTCGATGACTTAATTTTTACGGAGAAAACTTAATTTCATACGGTAAAAAACCGTTGTGACTACGGATTTACTTCG
The DNA here is from genome assembly GCA_013235015.1 of Araneus ventricosus. NCBI lineage: Eukaryota > Metazoa > Arthropoda > Arachnida > Araneae > Araneidae > Araneus > Araneus ventricosus. The sequence continues at coordinate 18,263 of BGPR01003882.1, forward strand.
TAACTTTTACGGTTTTGCACAACCAACCCAGCTGCCAGTTTAAAACCGTAAATTTTACGGGATTTTTTTTACAGTGTAGGAGGAATGTTAATAAGAGGTTAGACGGGTGGCAAGCTGTGTACCTTCGATAGTTTTTATTCAGCTTATGATAAATACCCACTGGCGCACTCTATACGCCGTACCTGTCAACAAAGGGTTAAGTATCTTTCTCTTCATACGATCGTGGCTCAAATTTACAAATTTGTCCCAAAAGGAGCCCTTTTGTTGTTTCAATAAGGAACGATGACATAACTAAACAAAACTAAAACTTGCATTAAACGGAATAGAAACATTTTGCTTTAAGTTAGCAGACCCCTATGAGAATTATGTACCCAATTACATTCCTCTGCGATGAAGTTTCCTTAATCACACATTAGAAAACATGGTCTTTCCCTGCTCAAAATAATAATGGGATTATTCATAAGCCACTGCATTCTATTTTGTAATGCTAGAGTTTTAAAATGCTATAAAACCGTCAACCGATATACAGGTTTTATGGCATAATTTATTTTAAACCTTTATCTCTCCGTAGGTGCAGTTATTATACGTTCGAAGACTGCAATGATAAATATATTTATAGAAAGGGCTATACCCTGTGACGAACGTGTCTTCTTCATTACTGCATTCATCTACCGTACGTCTGAGGCAACTTAGCTAAATTTCTCTCTTGTGACATGAAACTACAGAAAATAAACACATAAACTCTACGCCATTCTACAGACTTGCTTGAAACTTTCGGTACTGTTTTATATGTTCTTCTGTCCTTTTCACCATTATCCCCTCTCTCTTGCCAAATGTTTAAGCCCTTCTTAGTCCGATTTTTTTTCGGATTTCCGACCCCACCTCCGAAAGCATTTTTTATTGCATAAAATACAAAATGATCATGTTTTCCATTCAAGGTGGGAAATCTCACCGCGAAAACATGACGAATTTGAATGAACATTTGCGCCATCTCTTAGTAATATTCAGAAATACAGAAAATAATCGCGGAATATAAAGAGACGTGTAAGTAGCGACGGATTCACTTTCAACGTTGCAATTTTTTTTTCTCCGCCGCATGATATTCGACGACGACCGTACGGGCACAAAAATGCTGAATGTATGACGCGCGACTTCTACCAAGAAGGGGTTAAAGCAGAAGTAGTCATTTTATATTTCAAGTATAAATGTTGCTTAGGAAAAGAAAAATGGATATACTTTTGTGAAAACTTCTTTAATTATTTGTTATACGCATGCTTTGCCAGAGTAACTAACCTTTGCTTTTAGCAATATAAGGTAAAAATGTTTATTTACTTGTTGATCTCTGATTTTTCAACCGAAATAATCAAGTGAATTCTGATTTAAATTTCCCATCAAATCAAACCAAGTATTTGACCAAAGATTTTTAATGCATTTCTGAAATTATTTGAGGAAGAATTTTTGAAATTTTATTTTCTACAGTTTGCGTGATAAGGCATCAAAATAAATGCATGTTGTTTATCAGCATCCTTATAACGCTTTTATAGCTAACGAATGTTCTAGTGATGGCTGCAGTGCGTTATTCGAAATCGAATGGAATTATTCAGGTTTACTAATTGTAATTATCAAAGGATTAAAGATGAGTCGCAAGTCAATATTATTACTTAAATATATCATACAAAACTATATAGCATCACAGTTTAATTTATATCATCAATAACTTTAATTTTATCTCAGTCTTATTTTTTGAATTATTTCCTGTAAAGATCTATATTTCGAATAAAATAGGTAAAAATATTGTTTAAAATTCGAAAAAATAATTTAAAACAAATGAAATTTCCTGTTATTTTTATATTCGATTACCGAAATGCTGATCATTAACTTTAATAAAACTAAACAAAATTTTATTTTTTACATTTAATGTTAATAATACATCATTAATATTCTTAACATTGCTGTACGGAAGGAAATTTATATTTGTCTCTGTATTTCATCGCTTTGAAAGAGAATCCTTATTTTATTGTCGATTTCAACATAGCTACAATGAAACTATTTCCTCATTGACATTATGCTTTTGAAAGAATTAGAACTATCTTTTGACAAATTGATAATATTATTAACATTAATATTATTAATAATATTAACAATAATATTATTGATTAATATTATTAACATTAATATTATTAACATTAATATTATTAATAATATTAACAATAATATTATTGATTAATATTATTAACATTGCTGTATGGAAGGTAATTTATATTTGTCTTCGTATTTCATCGCTTTGAAAGGGAATCCTTATTTTATTGTCAATTTCTACATAGCTACAATGAAACTATTTACACAGTGACATTATGCTTTTGAAAGAATTAGAACTATCTTTTGACAAATAGATATTGCGGGAATACTTACGAAAGCAATCGCTATCAATTGTAACTAAAATGGATATTTATTATTGATAGTTTTTGCATTAAACAATTTATGTTTTAAAAGAAGTTTGAAAAAAATATAAAATGCCTGGTACGGACGTATTTAAGTCGAATATAATACTAACTAAGCTGAAAACGAGAGACTTGAAATATTGGGAAGATCTCCGAACTGGTTGAAAGAGAATATCGCGTGTTCAAATTAAAAATTTTTCACATTTAGAATATTAAAAAAGAGTGTTAAAACTCATGTGAACTTAAGTAAAATTGTGACGTTGCTATATAGCAGTAAGAGTTATCTAGGTTTCTTTTTGTGCGCATCTTTTCGGATGTGACACATGCCGCTCAGTTTATATGAGCTCTGAAATATCTTCCAGAAATACATTTACCTGGTAAGTAAAGCTAAGTTAGTCTTATATTAGCTTGGTTCGAGAGTTTTCTTGGGACAAAGCAAAATTCTCTTTATTGCTTTGCCAAATCGCATATTTTCCCTCACTTATTAAACAAAAAAAATTGCTTCATGGTAACATTGGATTGAAACCTAGAATTCAATTCCTTAACTATTTAATCCCGAGGCGACCTTTTTCTTCTAGCTCCTTTAAAACCGGGCTATTTTGGGAGATTAAGGCCTGAATTGGACTCTTCCAACCTGGGTGGTCATTTATCCCCCCACCACCCTGCTGTAACCTTCCCTTAAGGCAAAAGGAAATGGGCTGTGGTGGGCAAGGATAATTGGAGCCCCTAACACGCTTATCTCCTAAGCGATCTCAGAAACTCACCTCTCCTCAAAAGAAGCCAACCGCCTCAGACGGGCCTTTGTCGCTGTTAAGGGAAAATTTCTAGACCGCCCCGGACCGCCTCCCTGGGTATGAGAGGGTTAATACACTTACTAGCATAAAGAGATAACATCACTATCTTTTCGCATAAATTCAATAAATAATATTTGTTTCATTATAATCATGGGTGGAAACCTAGAATACAATTTCTTAATAGACTTACTCGCATAAAGAGATAAGATTACCAACTTATCTAATGAATTCAATAAATAACATTTGCTTTCTTTTAATCATGGGTTGAAACTTAGAAATACCATTACACTTACTTCACAAAATTCAAAAAATACAATTACATTTACTTTGCCAAAAATCCCTATCGCGAACTTCATTATATTAGCAGCCATTTTGCTTCTTTCTATTGTTTTGTCAATAGGCTGAATAAATATAACTGTTACATAGGATTATGGGTTTCAATCCAAAATTTTTCAAATGATATGATTTATAAAATTTAATTATTTCATCCACGAAACAAATCAAATATAACATTATTTGATTCCAGCCTGCTTACTTAGCAAAATGAAATATATAAACTGATTTATAATTTACGTTAAAATGACAAAAACGAAATAGCTTTCAGATAGAAAATCTATAAATATACTCAAAGTCATGTGATATGATATTTTAGCTTTGTTCTTAAATTTCAAATTCTTAAATTAGTCTAGACAATCTTTTAGAGTAGCTTTATATGTCAACCTTACATCTCGATCGACTTGATTTATCCACTCCATTGCTACCGAAGATAAATACGATGACATAAAATATTTGAAAAGCACCCAAAAATAAATTTATAACCTAGGATAAATGATGAAAAATTGAGTTTCGGAAAATTTTAAAAATGTACAGATATGAAAACACATGTACTGGAAACTTTAATGAACCAGCAGTTGCGATAGGAAATAGAGGGAGAATTTTAAATTATTCATTTTATGAGTGTAGTGAAATAAAAGAATATTGCATTTGAAAGTTAAACTAATAAATTTATTCAGGGCTGTGTATTTATGAAAAGATAGGACAATGTAATTTAAATTTTATTTCATTCACTCTGGAAAGTTAATATTTATAAAAAAGTGCTTGTGAAATCCTTCATATCTTGAGTTATAGTTTGGAATATTTTCTTTTTTAGTGTAATTCTTTGTTCTCGTTTCTAAAGTTTTTAAATTCTAGTTTGAAACGACAGTTTTAAAAATAAATGTATAAAACGATGGATACACTCACAGAAAAATTCTCATGATTTTCAGTAATATCAAACACTTAAATTACTGAATCGTAATATCCCAAAAAATGCTGAAACGCATTTTACACATGGAATGTTCCATTTAGTGGATGAATTCAAGAAATTAGAATTACACAAATTATTAACTTTGAAATGAAAATTCAGGAATTTAATTTAAGAAAAAATGTAACATCCCCAAACAACACGAAAAATTTCGTTTATTTAATTAAGACTCCAAAATTCAAATTTAAAAACACATATTAATTATGTTTCAGCAAAGATTTGAATTATAATAGTGCAAATAAGCACAGAAAATTTTAATTTTCTTTTAGAAAAGCAAACGCAGATATAAAATCTTTAAAGGGTATCGGTGCCTTTTCATCACTTTTTGTTTTATTTATTATAGAGAAAATTTCCATATTACTCTATCTTAACGTTGAAATTAAAGCATATTCCTTAAAAAATGGATACGAACTGCCTATTTAATTAAAATTAAAATTCGGATTAATTTTTTAATTTTTCAAAACTTTTACTACATTTTCAAATATGAATATTTTTGCTTTATTTTTTATGTTCACAGAAATATATTACACAAGACTAATCATGGATTTCAAAATATATCTAATATTAAGATTACTAATATAATAGCCCAGATCTCTCAGTAACGCTCTGGTGTCACCAACAATAAAACTCGCACCATAGCACTGCGAGACGTTAAACAGCATTATTTCACTGATAGAGAACCTAAATTTCAGTAATTTTAAATTTAAAAGAGTAATTGCCGTTCTAATTTCAAATTTAATACCTCTAAAATAGCGAAAAAAAATTTGCTATCCATTGATATAAAATTATCTCTCTATGATCAATAACTCCTCAGTAATGTTAAATGATATTAATCATATAATTGAAATTAATTATAATTTTTTAATAGAAAGTAGTAAATTACGTCAGTGGTATATCATGCGCGTGATATAGTTTGGACGCCGAGATGCATCTAATTATTTAGTGCGATCGTGATGATATAATTTGGTAATATTTTTTGGCAAAGTTAAAATTTACACAAAGACATCTGAAGTACAAGGAAAATTGTTAAACAACGAAAAATACTTCACACTGAATATTGTTTATCACGAGGTTTTTTGAATAAAGAAATATGTAAATAATATGTAAATAAAAATAAATTATCTGTCATAAAACATATGTTTATTTTATTTGTTTTCAATCGATGCTAAACATTTCTTCGCGTATATATCTATTTAAACACGTCAAATTTGACGGGAAATCTCTCGAATGAAGAGCCAATTTTCACCCGTCATACCATGACGGGGGATGTTCTAGTTTATTTTATATGAATGGATTAATGAAATTTACTGATATTAATCCCGATAGTTAACTTCCACATATTTAGTTTGAAGCAATGAAATCTGAATGCTGATTTTGGTAGTAAATGGTTTCAACCCTTTCGCTTTAACATAACTGTATGAAAATACGAAATCTTAAAATGATCAAATTATGTCTCTAGAATTAACAAAAAAAGTATAATCCCTTTCCAAAAAGGTTAAGAAATATCTTTTCATCATAATTGTTCCCTTTAGACTGTGTTGTGTAACGTTGAAAAAAGAGCAATATTTTAATGAACCTAAAAGCTTTATTGAAAGTCAAAAATAAAGTGTATGTTTTCCAAGACAAGACTACCAACTTTCTGGACGAGCTAATTGTGAGATAAATTTTTGGGAAATCTTCAGTTGCTATTAAAAAAAATAACAATCATGAAAGCTGTGTATTGAAAGTTATCATTTGTGAAGAATCAAAATGTTTTTGAATGCAAACAAAGCATGGAGTCTAAAAATTTTATGTATCATATACTTACGCCTGTAAATATAATTAATCTCATCAATGAGTTCCTTAATATTTTTCCATGACCCAAAAGCCATTCAAAGCTTTAGATCACTTCCTTTATATACATTATATTTATATTTCCTTCTACATCATGAATTATTGGCACAAACGAGACGTCTCAGAGGAACAAAAATTATACTGGAATACGATTTCGCGGAAAAGAAGCTTATTCCAGTGGGGTTGCATTTTTCCATTAAAACAAATCTTCTTGTGGCTTGATTTGAGTGCAAAAGCCAACGTTTTCCCTGCATTGCAAAATATATTCCTTATACAACAGATGTAACAAGCTGATTAATGCACTACAGCAAGTATAAATGGGCTGAGGAAAAATGATTTTGTTCATCCTGTTACAGTGGGGGAAGTAATAATTACGTAATAAAAATATTGTGATACAATTCATAGAATTTTACATGAATTCAAATTTTACTACAAATTTAGATTTTTTTACGTCCTTTAAAAAAGTAACTAAATATTTTAAGATAGTGATATAATTTTTTTCTTCAAAATTTAAAAGTGTAATACAGCTGTCGTTAAAATTGGTAGTAATTTATGAAAAAGTTAGCGCTCAAAATTAACAACGCAAATTAATGAATATGTAAATAAAACAATAAATTAAACTTCGAGTATTTGCATGAAAACATATAAATTCTTAAAACTTATAAACATTTTTATTCAAATGTTTGCGCAGAAATTATTTTACTTTAAACTTTAGCAGATCTATATAGTCTAAAGAAGAATATGAATCATTCTAATTTGCTTTCACAGCAGTAAATTACAAGTTTTGTAAACGAAGTACTGAAGACCAGTTGTTCAATAAGCAGAAACAAATAGATAAAAAGTTTGAGTAGTATTTCTTCAGCATAACGATAAATAACGTCCAATAATTTTTGTTGTAACATGTAATGCTTGGCGATTAACTATTCAAAGGTTTGGAATACTGATTTGACTTTAACAAAACCGATTAAAAAATGATGTTTTGTTCAAACAACAAGCTACAATATCATTGACTAATGTCAGAACTAATGAAAAGGATGCAGAAGACTTCTCAGTGTTATTTCACCAATTTATTTATCCTGTTTAAATAGATGAAAAAGTGTATTATGATACTAGGGAAAATACCCTTTACCTTGCATTTGCTTTTATCTGTGGGATGTAATCTATTTGGAAAATTAGAAAAAAGTGCAAGCAGGGATACCAAATTCGGATATTCGAATTTTATTGTAGTTTCATCGAGAGTCTGATTAGAAATTTGATACCACGTTATTTCTCTGTATGTGTAAAAAATGTGGAAATGTAAGAAATTTTTTATATACTGAATAAATGTTAAGAGACATTTTATGCATATATTTTCTTTTTATTAATAAAATCGTTTCCAAAATTCATTGTTACAAATCATGTATGTTTCAGCAAATGCATCTAATAATAGAAGTCTTTACCACCTATAAGTATAGCATTCTATACCACCTCTTAAAGCTTTGGGAGAAACACTCTAAGAAACAGAGTGATTTTAAAAAATAAATCAAACTTTGAGCACTGATAAAAAATAGCATTTTTGTCTGGCTTTTGAGGTAGAAATGGAAAATAAAATCTGTAGATGCATTTCCACGTCAGCAACCACCTATTTCAAAAACACAAAATCTCTGTTCAAGTGTTATTTCCCTGATGGAAGAATGAAAACCAGATAAACTAATTTCACCAGGCGAAAAATTGCTTTTATTAAAAGAACTGCCGTTAACTTGCATATTTCTTTCAGTACGAAGTATGTATCCTAGACACGGACTACATACGCAAATGTAGTAAGTGTCTAGTATACGTTATTTTGAAGTATACCTGAATGACAGGTCGTCACACATCACTAATATGGGCTATGTAACTTCTGCCTTGGACTTATTCTGCTAATTTCATTTAGTAAGCGCACTTATCATCGGATGGTACAAGAATTGCACCATTAGCCAGGGCAAAATCCCTTTACAACGACCGAATGAATTTATAGGGTGGCTTCTCACTCACCTTTTTGAGATTAAGGCCACCTGAAAGCGCAGGTTCTCCTTGACCTCGTTGCAGGTACTACATCGTCAATTTTTAAAGGGCTAGAAGAATGTATGAATACTTGAATTTTCTGATAAGTGTTCGCAAATGTAAATACAAATACAATAATGCAGTAATGGTACGTCGACTTTACACAGAGCATCTTCCTACAAGTACTTGTTCTATCTGGACTATACTACCTTTTACAAATCCCTACCTTGTTTGGTGCAGTATTGCCAAATTCTGGCCCTTGCGACATAAACCTCAAACAAACCAAACTAATCTAAACTATATACTCGGTTTCATCGAAAACTATGACAATTGAGTTTTTCCAGATGCCAGTTTCGTTAAAGTTGTTTTAGATCCGTGGCAACATGAGGCATGGAGCCCAGTTTCCTGAATATTATAGTCATATCCACTATATGTGTAAATATATCAGGAAAAAAAGAACAGCAGAACATGCATTCACTATCAGAGTACATGTTCTACATTCATGAGGTATGGAGCCCAGTTTCCTCAATATTGTAGTCATATCCACTATATGTGTAAAAAAGAACAGCAGAACATGCATTCACTATCAGAGTACATGTTCTGCACTCATGAGGTATGGAGCACAGTTTCCTGAATATTGTAGTCATATCCACTATATGTGTAAATATATCAGGAAGAATAAGAACAGCAGAACATGCACTCATTATGTGAGTACATCCAAGACCCTCTGGTGTTGCGTGATGATCTACAGGCTCATATTTATATATCTGCTGTAAATTACTTGCATAGTGTAGAATTCACCCAAAAACTCTTGGAACAGAGCTAGGCGCAACTAAAAGTTATGGAAAAAGTTCATTTCAAGGCTGGTGTTATCTTCATACAGGATGGTGTATTTAATATAAACAGAGCACTTATGTGAGCGAGAATAATCATATCTATTTGCGCATCAGGAACGATTCAACGTCAGTGTTTTTAGGCAGATATCATATACTATCATTTAATTAAAGTCATATGTTATATCGGAACAATTTGCCGGGAGGACTCACTGTAGTCTTTTTGTGGAGAAGGTCCTACCTGATTGCTTGAAGATATTCTGTCATCTGTAAATGCACGTAGTTCCAGCTGTATTGGCTGACATCACCGCTCTCTTTCCGGTGATATATAAGCAAATATCTGAACATTTCCGAATCGATAAATAGGACAAAGAACTTTAATAGCTTTGCTTTGCTATGACTCGTTTCTTTCTTAACTTCATTACGTTTTCAGGGACATCTAAAGAACTTCATCTGTCGGACACTACTTGAATCAGAGTGATAAGTGGACTGGCAGAGGAATCCAGGCTTCGTGGCTAGAGATTAACAACTTCAAGATCCAATTCCACCTAAGACTGGTGCACGTTAAATTTGTCAAAGTGAAATGTCCTCCGCTGATATGACTTGGAAATTTAAACAGGATAACATCCGCCATCTCAGTTCTTGTCCTCATCATCTATCTATGGTTCAAAATTATAAATACTGTTCTTAAACAGATTTTGCGTAACTTCGAAACGTGAAGTTAATTTAACCCTCTAGCACCGAGCGAGGCGGTCCCGGGCGGTCTAAAAATTTCCCCTTAACTGCGGCGAAGGCCGGTCTGAGACGGTTGGCTTCTTTTGAGGGGAAGTGAGGCTCTGAGATTGCTCACGAGATAAGCACGGTAGAGGTCCAATTATCCTCGCCAACCACAGCCCGTTTCCGTGCGCTTTAAGGGAAGGTTATAGCAGGGGGTGGGGAGTTGGGGTGAATGACCATCTAGATTGGGAGAGTCCAATACATATCGGTTGCTTCCAAAAATTCTTGGTTTTAAAGGTACTAGAAGAAAAAGTTCGCCTCGGGATGAAAGAGTTAATTAAACAAATTCGAACCAGAAGAAAATAATCTCTGTCTCGATTTGGCTCGCTGTGTAGTGCTGCTTGTTTCAATATGCTGCAATCGAAAATAAAACCTGATCCTTCGATAGCCATTTTGAGAGCATACATTTCGATTGTCATTCAGTTTCTTAGCAATTAAAGCAATTATTATCAATTTAATTTGATTTAATAAATTCTAAAGTACTTTTATGTTTTCGCAACATCTCCTCGGCTTCAGTAATATGAACCCTGCAGAGTTTTTACTTTTTATTTTTGCTATTAAACCTTAAAATCTATCCCATTTCTATTCTATCGCAAATAAACTGCTTCATATTTTGAAGTCTCTTTTATAAAAATTTAATTTCGAAAGTTTTTAAACATTTTATATTTTAATAAATTTCGATGTATTTTTAATGATTTATTGGCGTGTTGAATAAGATTATAACAACAAGTAATTAAATGTCTTACTCCTAGAGCTAATGAAATACCCTGTACTAATTAAAACCATTTTCGTTAGGCGAGTGACTTAAAATGTAATTAGAAAGATCTAAAGTCGCTGAATGGCTTGCAATTTAGAATTTGTGGCTGTAAGTTTAAATTGGAAGCGTTTATTGTAAGAGCTCATTTACGCTATATATTTGACTAAACCATATACACTATATGCCCAAAAGTATCCGGACACTTGCAGATTTTCACATTTTTTAGAATTTCTCCAGAATTGTTTAACTGACTGCCTTTAAACTTCGGACATGTACAGAATAGACAATAACTCACATTTTACATTGACGATTCGGTCCTGAGGGCAATTAGGGGACCGTCTACAAACTGATGAAGACAAAAACGTGTTTCGCCCACCCCGCTTCACAAAATACTGATAACAAGATGAAACTTTCAGAAATGGTAATGTATAATGTGCGTAATATTTACAGGAATTTTCGTAAACTCAGAACAAATATTTGGGAAGATATAAAGGTTTTCTTAAAAACTCTCAAATTTTCTCACCTGTTTTTTGCTTATAACATGCAGAGTGTTCTGTTATATTATACGAAACTTACAGAAAAGATGACAATATGTTAGAGAAGCATTTTGCAAAAATTTGGAAAAGAATGTTTGAATATTACAGGAATTATGAGCATGTTTAGTAAATAATGTTTTACTGCGCATGCGCGAAACATAGGGTAATTTTTCTTTCACAACTTTAAAGCCAGATATATAGCGCAACTTATATAAAAATATTCAGTTCAATATCATTAGTATTCAGAAAGATATCGGCATTACAACGAGCGGAATTTTAGCTCCTGTCGAAGAGAAGCTAAAAGATGAGGGGTTGTACACAAATTGATATTTTTTAAACTTATATCTTTAAATAGTTATATTGAATTGTATAGTTGTTAGAATTTGCTGAATACCCATGAAGACTTATCAATTACGTGCATAACTTAAATTCCAGCTAATTAGGCACTATAAGTAACAAAAATTTTATTACTTTAATTATATTATTTACATGATTTTTAACAAGTTACATAGTACAATTTTACGGCCAAACGATAATTTTAAATATATTTCTTTTATGGCGAGACGATAAGTTTATCTAATTAATTTCTTTTCTTAAAATATTTTAATAATTCTACATATATATTTTTTATTCGTTACGAATATTAGATGTGTTCATGGGTATTCAGCAAATTCTAACCACTATACAATTCAATATAACTATTAAAAGATATAAGTTTAAAAAATATCAATTTGTGTACAACCCCTCATCTTTTAGCTTCTCTTCGACAGGAGCTAAAATTCCGCTCGTTGTAATGCCGATATCTTTCTGAATACTAATGATATTGAACTGAATATTTTTATATAAGTTGCGCTATATATCTGGCTTTAAAGTTGTGAAAGAAAAATTACACTATGTTTCGCGCATGCGCAGTAAAACATTATTTACTAAACATGCTCATAATTCCTGTAATATTCAAACATTCTTTTCCAAATTTTTGCAAAATGCTTCTCTAACATATTGTCATCTTTTCTGTAAGTTTCGTATAATATAACAGAACACTCTGCATGTTATAAGCAAAAAACAGGTGGAAAAATTTGAGATTTCTTAAGAAAACCTTTATATCTTCCCAAATATTTGTTCTGAGTTTACGAAAATTCCTGTAAATATTATGCACATTATACATTACCATTTCTGAAAGTTTCATCCTGTTATCAGTATTTTGTGAAGCGGAGTGGGCCAAACACGTTTTTGTCTTCATCAGTTTGTAGACGGTCCCCTAATTGCCCTCAGGATATACTTGTCAATGTAAAATGTGAGTTATTGTCTATTCTGTACATGTCCGAAGTTTAAAGGCGGTCAGTTAAACCATTCCGGAGAAATTCTAAAAAATGTGAAAATCTGCAAGTGTCCGGATACTTTTGGGCATATAGTGTACACTTTTAAGTAATACCTGCAGATGAAGTTTATCAGATACGCGTTGAAGTTTCGCACTTGTATAGACAAACATTGAAACTTTAATTAATTAAATTCTTCCAGCTAAAATGTAGAAAATTGAAATAGAAAACTATAGTATTAATTAAAATATGAAGTATCACCAGTTATTGGAAATGCTACAAATAAGTCTTTTACATTACGAATTTATTTTTAAAGTTTATTTTGGTAATAAAATAATTAGTGGCCACGGAATATTAGGATTATGACACTAGAGTTAAAAACATCACTTTTTATACATATATGTTAATAAAATGTTATCTATTTTTATAATGTTTGGCTATCTTTTAGTTCTAAATTTATATTTAAACTCATTTACTATCTAAAACATTTCTTTTATACCTTATATACATAATAAGGGATATTATATTACTTTTATTTTCCAAGAAAGTAATTACTCTTCCATTATCTAAACTATCTGTTCAAAATTCAAATGCAAGAGAGATAACTATCTACGAAAAATAAATGAAATTCTCGATCTCAAATTTCTTGAATCTTTTAGAAGAGTTTCAAATTACTCTCCGAAATTTCTATCACAAGTCTTATTAACCAATGAAATCATCGAAAATTAAAAGTTGAAATTTCATCCTACCTAATTAGATTTCCCCGAAATTTTATATATAATTTTGGAAAGATTATCTTCTTTCATAAAGGTTCGTGTGATTGTTAGTAATTTGAAGTCTAAACTTCGATGGATAAGAATAATAATTTTATACAGCTTAGGCATGTAAATAGTTATTTTTTAATGTAAATAGTTATTAAAAATAGAGTTATTTTTTATTCTACTTCAAATTTTTCTCTAATGTCTGTTGTTAGAAATTTAAGCCTTATTTATATCATTAATTAAAATCGGCATAAACATTCCATTTATAGCCACGTAAACCAGTGTTGTGCGTAGTAGCTTTCGAGCTTTTTACTGTTGCTTAACCTAAATCTCATTGAACAATTTGACATCTGTTCAACATACATTGACATATGGTTTTAACGGTTTTTCTTTTTGTAATACATAAACTTAAAAAAAAATCTAAAATTATCTGTTAATCGATATATTGAGATAAATTCCAATGAATTAGAGGCTATAATATATATGAACATTCTATAAGTCTTAGCTTCAAGCTTCTGAGCTCGTCTCAATATGTTAGGTATATTATTATGAGTAAGAGTTTTTTATTCGTGTTTTTAGTTCAAACTTATTACTAGCATTTCAAATACAGGATTTCAACTTAAATGACAGCCATTTCCTCTTAACGTCAGAACGACGGCAGCTATAGTCATTAAAGTAGTGTTTAGTCATAGTAAAATGTGTATGCGCTATGCGATGAGCCCACTTATAGCCCCACCTGGTGGCAAATTCCAGAGTTAGCACTCCTATCTCGAAAAGGGCGATAAATAAGGGGGAAATGTCAATAACAAAGTTGTAGAGTATTATCGATTTAGTACAAAATGACGCATTGCTTGAAAAATTTGCCCTTATTTAAGAGGGAACACTGTATACAGAATAACATTGACGTTTTCTAATATAAAAAGAAATATAATGCCTGCTTTTTGGCTTAGGTAAGATAACTGAATTATGGATTAAAAGGCAGCCAGGAAGGAACTAAACTCTTTTAAGAATATTATGAAGAAACACACTTGCGAATGAAAAATGTTTAATTTTGTGAAACATACGAGAATAATCAAGCTATACTACCCAAAGTGTGTGTTTGGAGACTATCATCCAGTCATACCATTCTGTTTAATGTTTTAACTGAGATTATCAGAAGTGACGTTAAAGTCTGCAGACGGAGGACAGAATCTCCAGACAAGGGAGACACGACCCACTGAAAGACCCACCCAGTTGCGTGATCAAGGTACAAAAATTTGCATCGACGTGAGTCACAGCATTTCCGACAGGGGGCTCTGGTCCCCAGACTCATCAGTGATGCTAACACTGGAGATTATTATACTGCTCAATGACTTATCCAATCACACAATAGATGGATTGAGAAGTAGATTATGAACCTCCGAAAGGTCTATAGGTGATGAATATCAAAGAAAGTGTCTTCATTTCCTATCAGATATATTAATCCATACCTTCAAAGTAGCCATAATATCCTCTGTTGATTGGTCAGGTTTCTTACATATGGATATCTGCGCAGTACTTTTTCCATCCTTGCATCATTTTTTTTGCCGTAATCTAAAAATAATCATATCTAAAAATTCATTCATAACTCTGAAATACTACAGTGAAAGTGAACAAAGTGTATAAAAATGAACTAGGACAATAGAAAATTGCATATATATATATGAACCTTGGACCACACTCTCGAACATAAAACCAATTTTTTTGCTGTGTTAAATGAGTATTTGAGGATTTTTGAACTGTGAGAGAACAAAATAATAATCATTAACAATTAAAAATTAATCTTGAAAACTAATTTCACTGTTTATTTTAATTATTTTGATTTTTTCATATTGAACTGCCCTTCAATGATAATGGATTATGTGATTATAAAAGTTTACTTAATTGTAAACTGTTCTCAGTGGGTGTATCCCACATTTGTGTGAAGAGTGATTTGTAACTGAGTTGTAAAGAGTAAATGATCGAATAGTATATGCTTATAGGGTAAGCATGATGGCTTTAATAGTTTAGTTTGATAAAATTACCATTATGTTTTGGAGCCACATTATAGCTATGTTTGGACGGACTTCGTTATTTTGCACAGTGGTTAGACTACTAGGACGATACATGACTTGGCATCTCCCTCTCAACCTTTCCTTCCAGAGTGAAAACATTTCACTTAAACGGATTTTATGAGTTCCACACCCCGATTCCGATCGAAGTGATGCTTCAACAATCAATAGGTAAACTGCATTACAATTCCTGTAAGTTTCTCGTATGACCCTATGCCCTGAATAATTCTAAATCTTTTTCCATTCATGTAACTCGCAGATAAGTTTTTTAAAATTGCATTTCTTGCATTTGAAATATTAATTTTTCTGGCACTTTTGATCACCTTTTTTCATAAAAAATAGAAGTTAGCGGAGAGTTCTAATTTTAGGACAAAAGTAGGCTTTCATTAGTATGCGATTGTTTGCAGGTTGATGAAATATAAAAAAGTACTGGAGAATTTGGTTAGGATATGGAATTGTAATTATGCTCTTAAATTTGTTTATTTGATCTACTTCTTAGGGGTATTAAAAGTCATTTAAAATTACCATTTGCTGTTATAAACAATTTTTATTATTTGAAGAACTCTTTAAAGGAAGTTTCATAAAATCCTGACTGTATGGTGAGGAATATACAGGGTGGCTCAGCGGGTAATGTTTGAAAAACAATTTAATAGATGGCGCTAGCTGCGAGCAGTTGAGACCAAACTTGGTGCCCTTGATCATTAGAGCGGGCAATTGTATAGGTGTGTGATTTGTTAACGAGCGTTGAGTTTAAGTGCATAAGTAAGTGATTAGCAGCAAAAAAATCACTTACTCGCTCTTTTGATTTATCGTCTTGCACCGATCCAGTGCGTTTGAACTTGTCATACAACCTAAAGAAGAGGATTGAAAGACATTTTTGATGACAAAAGTGGAGGGGAAAAACAAAATGAAGCAATATGAAAACCCGAAAATTGGCGTACCATTTTTATTGTCTTTTTGTCCGGCTAGTTCTTTTTGTGAAACTCCTCCTGCCATGCCCGTTGCACAGCCTTAACATTTTCGTGGTTTTTGGCTATTTTCAGCACAATAAACATTCGATTATCTGTTGAATATTTATTCATTTTCGCTTGTGACACTCAAAACTGAACAACACTCTTAAACTCATTGCTCTCTAACGAAACACACACCTATACAATTATCCGCTCTAATGATCATGCGCACCATGTTTTGTCTCAACTACTTGAAGATAGCGTCATCTATTAGATTGTTTTTCAAACGTTACCCGCAGGGCCACTCTGCAAACGATTCATGTCTGGCGCTAACATTTCATTCATTTAGGAAATGCTTGCGCTGTGCAACTAAAATTACTAATCCATAAATGGACTGTCTGCTGAGAAGTTACTTGATATTATCCGGGCTCTTGCATGAAAAGTTAACACTCCTAAGGAATGTCACTCCCTTTTCACTTCGAAAAATTGAATCATTCATTGGGATGAATATTAAAATTTCAAAAGTCAATCTTCTAGTTCTTATAATTTAATTTACACAAAAAATATAAAAATATTGCAACAGTTCGTTTACAATGCAATTAACGTTAAAATTTTATTCAAATATAACTTTAATATTGCCTTTCATTATTATGTATGAAAATTTTCCTTGTTGCTAACATTTTAACAAGATAACATAGATGATCAAAATTTCACACTTGATATTAAAATCTGATCAGTTTGAAAGAATAGCAGTAATAATCCTTCAAAAGATAATGTAACTTACTGTTCAGGAACTTCATGAAAGAAGAATCCAAACTCATCTACTGTTCTTTTAAAATTATTTTATAACGGCATAAATTTTTGTGATTAATTCGCATGTCGAAATTTTTGTAGGGACTGTTTTGCCTGATAGGAAAAATTAAACCAAAAATTGTAAATGCATGATTATTCAATGAGAATTTAACAGTTCTGAGTTTTTGCTAATTTTTCATTCATATTATTTAAATCTGTTTGGTATTTGCATAATTGCTTAAGACAAAAAATTGTAAATATTAAATATACGGGTAATGATTCAAAACTGAATAGCAAGTTTCAATTTAAGAAAATCAGTCAATAAACATCTAAAATAACAAAATGAGAACAAATTTTGCCCCTAAAGAATATCCACTTAATTTTTAAAAATTCACGTTCTTATCGACAATACTTAAAACAAACTTTTTCTTAAGTTTTTATTGGAAATATTCTTCAGAGCCTAGTTAGTTTTTGAAAAGAATAAAAATTCTAACTATTAAAAAGAATAAAAAGAAAACAATCTAACTATAAAAAAGAATGAAAAGAAAAAAATATAATAATGTCAGCAGTTGGTTTCATATGGAGTTATTGTTTCAGAAATAAATGTTGTTGGAAGAAACTTTTTCTACTACGCAGGCACTTCTTGTTGAAAGCTTTTGACCGTTTTTTGATGAAGAGGATATAAATTGTTATAATAGATAATATACATTGTAACGTACTAAAAGCCGTATGCCACGCATGGCAGATTTTCAATGATAGATTGCATGTGTTTTTCAACAAAATAACGCAGTTTTCTGAATGAGTCAGTTTTAGTAACTGTTGTTTCGCAGTTTGTTATTTTGTATTTCTTTGACAATTTTGCATTATAAAATATTTCTTGTATATGCTGAAAATTCACTTATTTTGCTTTTGAAGAAAAAGAACAATTCTGTGAAAAAGGCGAAAAAATTGTTAAAAATAATTTCTTTTTAATGCTCTATTAGTTTCTTTAATCAGCCACTTTAAACTGATATGAAACGGTTTTAACTTCATTATACCAAATATGTTATATTAAATAACTAGCCACCTTCGGCGACCAGCTTGTTCTCCAGGAATATAATTTCAGTTGAATCTCTTATGTATAATTTTATACTCATGATTCCCTTAACAAAGTAATTTTAATTTTCAAATTGTGATAGACATTTAACCCATGTTCTTTCAGTAGCCTTGCACCTGTTTTGTTCATTGTCAGCATGAACGTCGCTAATGGAGTCAAGGGACTGGCGGTGTCATGTAACATCCAACTGCACATTGTCGGCATCAGCTTCACTCTCTTATTCCTCTTTCAAAATATGCCTTTGATTTTAACTTTAAATGGAGGGGCAAATTTTACTTCCATCCACATGTTGGTTGGATGGAAATATGCTGATTAAAACATAGCATTAAACATTAAGGTATTATCTTAGCTTTCAATAATGGTAGAGAAACACAAAAATTAAATACTTGTTTAAACAATGAAAACGGTTTGAATTGCGTTGCAACAATGAAAAGTGTTATGACAAAAAATATATTTTTTTGAATTTATTAAAATTAGCGCAAAATTCTTATGACAACGTAACTGATATCATTGAAAAGATAATTTATTAAATTTTCAGATGGTGTAAAAATAATTTTTGTGCTGTAATATTTTCGGAAGTTATGACGGAAAAAAGCCAAAATGTTGCTTAATTTTTAATTAATTAAAATTCCAATTAAAATTTCAGAAAAGGGCTCCAAGGTGCACATTGTCACCTTCCAAAGTATGTTCGTGCCAAATTTCGTAGTTCTGGGTTCAGCGGTCTGCCCTGTAGAGAG
>BGPR01003882.1:46254-58533 GCA_013235015.1 Araneus ventricosus
AAATTATAAAATTGTAATAAATTATAAAATTGTAATAAATTATAAAACAAGGATACTTAAATGATAACAAATATAAAATAAATAATAATAAATAATGAAAGAGAAATTTAACTAATAACAGAAAAGAAAAAAAAAAGATAAAAGAAACCACACAAAGACCTTTCATATATATAAGTACCCCATATTTTCAATGTTTAGAAATCAACAGTAACCGATGTAATAGTACAAAAAATAGTTTTTCATATTAAGAGTAAAAGTGACATTACGCAATATTTTATTTCTTCCAATTTAATCCGGCTTGAAAGGTAACATTAAGCTTTTAAATGTTTAAAATTTCCAAAAGACTGTCTCTTGAAGAACAAATTTCCAAGTCAGAAGAATATTTTAAACTGCAATTTAGTAACGTAAAGAAAAAGAAAAAAATTGTAATAAATTATAAAATTGTAATAAATTATAAAATTGTAACAATTTATAAAACAAGGAAACTTAAATAATAACAAATATAAAATAAATAATAATAAATAATGAAAGAGAAATTTAACTAATAACAGAAAAGAAAAAAAAAGATAAAAGAAACCACACAAAGACCTTTCATATATATAAGTATCCCATACTTTCAATGTTTAGAAATCAACAATAACCGATGTAATAGTATAAAAAATATTTTTTCATATTAAGTCTAAAAGTGACATTACGCAATATTTTATTTCTTCCAATTTAATCCGGCTTGAAAGGTAACATTAAGCTCAACAGCTCTCAGATGTAGAAAGCAAGAACACAAATACAGGGAAGCGAATCACCGATGAAGAAAAATCAAGGAGCGCGAAGAAAATCAACAGAGTGGGACGAGAACCATTACGTGGTAACGTGTTAGACCATAAAATTAGCAAGGGAAGTAACAATGCATGTTAAAGGGGAACGCATCAGACGCGAATGAAAGAAAGAGTGAGAATAAGTCCGAGAGAACACATTATTGTTTGCCTTAATGATTAGCAAACACCGCTCGCTTTTAATGCATTCCTTAATGCAAAGAATATACGATATTAATACTGCAGTCTGTAAAAACCAGTTATTAATAGAAAGGATCCAAGGACAAAGTAGTTTGTTTTCAGATAAAAGATAAGAATTATCGATTTCGTATTAAGGTATCATGCGATTTGATTTTTACAAGCTTTTGAAGAAATGCAGAAAGAAAGAAGAAAGGAATCTCTGACTGTGGAATTCTATCGGAAGAATGAAAGAAAATCTGTTTAATTTTTTGACTTGTCAGACGTAAGAACTTGGTAAGAAGAACAGTGAAATAGCTTTTCCATTATGTATCAATACTCATACCGTTGTTTTCTTTTGTATTTCAGAAAGTGAGTTCCATTCTTTAGAAAATAAAATACAAATGATTTCTTCGAAAATTCAAAAGACTTTGAAGAGCAAAGAAAGCTCTCAGAATATTATTTTCGCGTGAACAATGGATGTATAGCATTTTACTTGCAGAGTTACTGACGCTAGTTTTTTGGTAATTTTTAAGATATTAATAAAATACAATTTTTGTATCACAGCGGAAGAGTAAAATTCTAATAAATTAGTTACGGGATTATGAGAAAAAGTAGGAATAATTTGACAGCTTATTTTTGCAACAAATTTTTAACTTGAAAATACATTTCCCAGCTGTGATATTGGATACGTATAAAAGATGGGTAAATCGTTAGTTTTACAGTTATTTTTTTATTTCGGTTGTAATATTTATGCATAATTAAAAAAAAATCGTAAAATTATCCATTCCAGGAATATCATAAAAAATTAATAAAATTAAAAACAAATCGTTTGGCGGGAGCATTTATAAAAAGTAATAGAAATGGAATCGAATCTTTACAGTATTTAAGGTTTTTTTGTGAACGTTGCCTGGCAACGATGAAGAATAAAGATTTTGAGAATTCGATGCTATTAACGTGTGTAATATTCTTGTAAATATATTGTAAATATTTCATGCTAAAAATGTCTGTTCTTTGCATAAGTCGAGAATAAATGGGCTGTTTTGAAAGCAAGGCTTCATAGTTCTTCATCTAATATTTGAAATACAGTGTAATGTGATATTTATTAATATATATATATATATATATTTAAAAAATTTGGCGAAACCGGAGGAACAGTCCCCCAGCACCAATGACTGAACATATGTCGACAATTTTTATTTCATATGAAATTTTATGACGTCTGGATATGTCATCAATGATCGTCTACCATCCACCCCTTTCATTTTTAAGAGAAATCGAAGAAACACTCTGTTCGCACCAACTTACTAGTTTGGCTCCTTTTTCTAACTCATAGCAACCCTTAGGACCTGCCATCCGCCATCTTGCATCTCTGTCAGAGTTAACAGAAGTTGTCTGGATTAAATGTTTGCATGTGGTTTGAGCATTGCAGCTCTCCCATTTATTTTCACATCATGTATGTTATTATATATTGAAACGCATATCTACTATATGATGAGTAACGCACTGTATAATGTGCAACACGCAGTTTCTACATATTCAGGATTGTTATTAGTATTTCGCAACGCATTCAGTTCGTGTGCGACATCGCAGTCGACATGTTCAATTTTATTACTATTGTCGGAAACTACCAGGGACTGAATTTAACTGTAACCAGTTTTAACTGAAGAGAACTTTCCTTCCCCGCCACCAGGGGTTTTGTTTTACTTGCTCTCTCGTTTTTGGCGGCCAACTATGCTACGCGCGTTTTTGTAATTCCCTTTTTCTAGCTTTTGTAAATGTTAAATTAAACATGTAAACTTAATCATTATTAAATATTTTTTATTCTTAAAGATTTACTCCCTGACTTCATACCTGCCACATAATTGAGATATTTTAGATTAGATTAAAGCCACTCCAGTATGAAAAAAACGAGATACGACCAAACAAAGGTAAGCGTTACTTACCTGTAATTTAAAGATGTTTTGATCGTAATAACTATTGTTCACAACGCATCTAGTTCTTACATGAGAAAACCAACTTATGCCAGTAGGCAGTACATATTGGAATTAAACCTATATATATTGGAACTAAATCTGTATATAAGTAAATAAATTATATATAATTTAAATAATCAATACAGTCCGCTCAATTCTTCGAATAAAACGCAAACAACACTCCTTCACTGTACATTCTCTACGGGAAAAACCTTCACAGAATCCCCCATCCGCAACCACTGGCCGATTTCGACAATCTTTATTTTATATGAAAGCTTATGACCCTTAGATATGTCATCAGTGGTCGTCGGTCACCAACCATCCTTCATTTTCGAGATATATCTCAAAATAAAACATTGTCAGAGTCCCTCAGCCTCTACAACCATCATTTTGCCAAGTTATTTCACCACGTTGCCAGCATAGCTAGAGGCTATTAATGTTACGGGTGAACGACTGGTCGCCGAAGGCAACTAGTTTAATTTTAAATTTTCTAATATCTAAAATTTTATTTCATATATATTCAGAGTGTTTTGTTTGCATGGAATGGTATATTTCATTTAAATCCTATTGTGCTTCTAATCTTTAGACGAGAAAAACATTCATATTCATTTATAAAGTGTTGTAAAGTTCTAAGAATGGAATCTTCTGGTCAAAATTTTTGCTGATAAGAAATCTAATTATATTCTTAAGAACTGTATATTGAATATCTTATATACTATATCTTATCCTTACAACGTGATATCCCTATTAAATTTCCCCAGGATTAATTGGAAGGGAGGAGGGTTAATTAGTTTACACAATTTGATTTACTAGCTCTCTTTATAGCCCTTATATTATAGTTAGATCTTAGTTAACTCTTTATAGAAAATATAAATACAAAATTTAATTGAGGAAGATTGCATTTGCTTGCCATCTTTCGATATAATACTTTAGATTTTTGCATAGATTTTACCAATCAAGATAAATAGCATTTTTGTGAAATATCTTTGTGTTTGCCCCCAAATTTCGAGTGCTTGCCTTCAATGTAAATTAAAAAAATTTGGCTTCAGATCTTTAAAAAATCAGAACAAAGTTAAAATTTAAATAAGTATTCGCTGTTCTTTCTTCTGACATGTTTTTCAGTTAAGTAAACAAAACTTTAAATGATGCTTTGCAAAAATAATTATTTTTATCCGATTTAAAAAAGAGGCAAACTCGGACTACTTATGAATATGACTGACTTTCTGTCCAAAGAATACTCTGATTGATCTTCTAAAATGTAGTCAGAATGAATTATGAAGGTAAGTGGAATGAATCTGGTTGCGTGTGATATTGATCTTTTCTTAGATTGGATCCAGTTATCAAGGGATCATGTAAGTGGATCGTGATTAAGTCCAAATATGAGGGAAACCGCCATGGTTCATCTTTATATGCTGTTGGTGAATCCAGTGGCGGCTCGTCCATAAGAGCTGCAGTGCTGCAGTCCCCCCCTGAAATTATTTTCAAAGATTGTATTTTCGTTTTTATTCTAATTGGCTTACTTCTCCATTTTGAGAACTCAGTGATCAATGAAAATGTCAAAAAAGTAATAAAAAATGTAAAAAGAAGACGGAAAATAAATCGAGAATTAAGAGAGATATAGACCAGAGCTACATCAAATTTTGCCCCTCCTACGGATCCGATATTCACGCAAAGAGCAACGCGAATTGGTTAGCTCATATTTTCTATTTGTTCGTATTTGAAACTCAGAATTTGATTGATAGGTTATATTAAAATTTGGTACATCAGAATGTTTGTCTGAAATTAATTAAAACAATCAAAATATTTCAAGTATAAATCATTGTAAAAATAAATTTTAAACCAAGGACCAATGTTTATGACGCACGTCTATCACATAATCTTGATGATCAAATGCCCGTTTATTGTGGCTAATACGCTGTTGAAATATGTTTGCACTCATGATATTGAATGCATAACTTTAAATGCTAATTTCATTAGTTAAGTCTCTCAAAAAAGTAACTTCCACGGAATAATTCAGTTTTCTGTAGCGAGGCTCTACTTCACATAATATGCAGAATAAATTTCCCTTCTTTGAAAATCTTGCTCTTTCTAAAAGAGGAATGCTATTTAATTCAGGTTACAAGATTGATTTACTGAGACATTAACACACACGCTGAATTTTTCTCACAAGATAAAACATGAAAGCGGTCTGTGCCTTCAATATTTATTGCATATTTTAGTGCAATTCAATGACAATTTTACAATTTATTTGGGATATAAATTTAAAGTTCTTTTGTTGCAGAAGGAAACTGTTGTAGATAAGCATTTCTTAAGATCACAAAGATTATTTGTTTTTTTCAGGAATGATCGCATAAATATTAAAGAGACCTTTAACAATAAACTACTTCAAATCCCTTCCCCTTTTAACATTTTTCTCTCAAGTAGCTGAATACGTCTTCATCTTAAAAATAGCTGTACAATGCGTTCCAATATTTATAGCGACTTTTAAATTTTTTTCGCGATACATTGTAAGCATCATTAAAACAAATGGTAAACGTCTTTCTTGTAAAGTTTGTTCCTTATTTTGATCAATTTCTTCATTGTTTAATGTCATATCCGCTTGAATTTTTCTTAGGAGGCTTTCACACAAGTTCAAATCAATAAGAATTTCGAGTTGTTCTGGGGACTTTCAAAATTAAGTAAATTCATGATCATAAATAAACACAATTGATCTTTTGAAACATCTCTTAATTAAATTTTAAAACAAATAAATAATTTCTGCTTTATAAATATAATTTTAATTACACATTTGATGGACAGTATCAGATAAAAGCAGTGGCGTATCCAGAATTCGGGTCTTCGTGGTGGTTGAGGTCATAAAAAGTTTGGATCGTCCTGACGAATGTCAAATCTCATGTCTTATGTAAACCAAAACACTTTAACTTTACAGACTTTACACACCTGACAAAAAGAATCATAAAGAACAGGACAATACTTCCGATAATTTGATAAAAAAATACTATGAAATAACTAGACAAAAATGTTTTCGACCTCATCAACGCTACAAGTACAAGTGGAATGACTAGAAAAGTAGGAAAATTTTCGAGCCTGTCAAGCCAGAAAGCAATGTTGTCACGTTTTTATTATTTTTTAAAAGAAAGGAAAATGAAGAACAAAGAGTTGAAGTGATTTTAAATAAAATCAAGATTTCTGGTTTAGCTCGGGGGGGGGGGCTGCAGACCGATAGCCCCCCATGGATTCGCCACTGAATAAAATAAAGTGCATTCGGATTTTAATTTTTTATAAAATGTAGTTTGTCATTCAGAGAGAGAGTTGCAACTTCTCAATTCTGAAATGACTGAGCATTTTTAAACACCTTCTTTTTAAGAAGCACTGATCATTCTTCTGAATATTATTTGTAATTAATGGGAAGGCGAAGCAATTAACTAAAAGTTGTTAATGGAATGATATGCTTAAAATTAATTTTCAGAAAAAATGAATGAAAATAAAAGTGAAAGTGAGAGAGATAGTCCTTAAGAGTCACAGATGCATAGACTGGATAAGAAACACCCAAAAGAATAAATGTTAAAAATTTAAAGGAAACAAATCTTAATGAAACGATCTTATTCTTGGTTTTATAAATAAAGAAATATTTTGAAATGAATTACATATTATATAACCAATAATTATGCATGGTGAATTTTGCGTAGGTTTTCCCGTTATAAAAATGACTATATTTTCTGAAATTAAAATTACATGAAATAAGGATTTTAGACATAAGATTTCTTTCTTCTTATGTCTAAAAAATTATGTAATTTTGTATTTTATTAAAAAATGTTGCCTAAATTTACATTCTTTATTTTAAACTGAATTTTCTTAAAAGTAAGTTGCATTAATTACTGTCAGTATTCATTTTCCGAGAATACCTAACAAGATGTAACTTTCATAAATTTAATTTGAACACAAATGTAATAATACCGAGTAAATTAAATTTACCACCAGTAAAGCTTTAAAAATCATTATTTATCGATAGCGTCCGGGAGAAATTTTTATTCCTAAAAAACCAAGAAAATAAAGAGATGAGCCTTTATTCATCTGCCTTTGTTGTCGGATGAAAAAAAATTGTGTCCTGTTCTGGGTATCAAAAAATTAATTTAAAAAAAAATAAAAAAATCTTTAAATTCGAATATTTTTGGCTGGTATTTTTAGACATTATAGTTAATTATATTTATAATTATATTAAATTTAAAATATTGCATTTATAATTACTAAATATAATGTACAGAGGTATGCTTTAGTTGACATTATCGAATAAAATTCGTATCTTGAGAGTCAGCTGTAAGTTATTTAGGAATGTTTTTTTGTCAAACGTCTGACAGGCTAAGAAAGCTTTGTTGTTTTGCTATTGTGTGCAGATATAACTTCATTTTGGGCAGAAGGCAGGTAAAATGCTTGGGCAACAGAATGAAAACTCTTAACTCTCCTGACGAGCAGCTCATCATAGTGCTTAGCAAGAGGCTACATAGTGTAGGAGGAGAACTGTATTTATTTCTAACTGATTTTATTTGGCATTTAAACATGCAGTCCACCGAGAAAGAGTAGTAGAATTAATCGAGTGAAGGATATCTCCCCCTCCACTAGAAAAAAGAAATGTATAAACAGCAAGAAATTCGACGTTCACCGAAATTGTTTAGTTAAACTTCTCATAAGTATTAGTATACACTTCTCAAACGAGAAATGCAGAATAAAGAAAAAAATATTCGTGATAATTATTAATTCATGATAACTTTTAGAAAAGAATTTAAACTCGATTCTCCCCACGCATTTGTAGATTATTTTTTATAGAAAATTTTTAAAATCATATAAAAAATGCGGACAACATGACAATCCACATCCAAATTATCCACCAAAATTCATACTCACACATGATAGCTTGGAATTTTTTTCCTGCCTTTTTCATTTTTTACACATGCTCGGATCTACATTCCACCTACGAGTTTCGTGCACCAATATCTAATGAATGTTCGAGTGTTAAATCTACAGTAGAACCCAGCTAATTCTAACTAATTGGGACCGGTGCCTGTTCGGATTAAAAAAATTCTGATTACCCGAAATTCCCTTAAAAATAGAAAATAAAAAGATGTGTGCTAAAAAAATGTAAATTATAAGTACTCAGTGCTACTATTCCTTGAATTCTTTTATTCAAAAGCAATAGAAAGAGAATATGTCTCCACTTTTCATTAGAATAATGGATATGCTCCTGTTTGAAGTGATCTTATCTTAATGGATATGCTCCTGTATGAAGTGACCTTATCTTAAGGCGAATTGCATTAGTTTCTTCAATGTGGACAAAACTATGCATGCTGAAAAAGTACTTTTTTGTTTTTAGTATGTATATTTAAATTTTTTCAGGTAATCTTTTCAATTACATATAATTTTCGAAAATGAAATCGGTTCGAATTAACCGTAATTTCGGATTAGCGGAGTTCTACTGCATTTGATTCTGTCATGATTTAATCCTAGAAAATCACCTATGGCGTTAATCAATTAATACTGGTGAGTAATGATCCATATTGGTGAAATGCCATAAAGTGAATCACAGCCACAAGCAAAATTAAATATATTAGTCAACTATAATTTGGATTGTAAAATATCTTATAGAGCAATCAAGTTTTATAAAATAAAATTTTGACTTAAAATGTTGTTCATTCTTTGTTATTATTCTTTCCTCATACAGCACTTCCCTTATTAATATAAAAGTAGCTGTAAACGTTCACATAAGGTACAAAAATATACGTTGTCGCATCTCGTATGCTGCTACGATACTTGTTGTAAAAGACAGCACATTTTAGAAATAGCGAAATATTAAATTAAAGTCTTTTAAATTCGTTCACTTCAGACAATGAATTCATTTTTTCTTAAGAAAAAGAAAGAAATTAGAAATTATAAGATGTTCATTACGTTAAGAACACACCTGTAATCTACTCTATCTGATAGGAAGTTAAAATAATATAAACAAATTCTTTATTTTTGTTTCAACAGAGCAGTGAATTTCTCATGTATTTCGATAATGTAAATGTTTAAACTGAAAATTTTTAAAGGAAGAGTAGAGACAATCGACAATTAATCACCCATTGCCAATAAATGTCTACTTTTATACCCAAATTGAACTTGAATTAATATTAATGCGTGTAGATCTGGAGTTTTATATTACGTTGGTTTTAAAATGCAATTATAATATTTATTTGTGAAAATGTGTATAATCCATTTTGCAAAAGTAACTAATCAACATCTTCTCTACCATTAACATTAATTGCCTACAGTCGTATCATAACGAAATTAAATAACAACAATGTGGGTGTTTTATCAGAAATTTAACATATCTGATAACACAGCTCATCACTGATAAAATATCATGTTAATATTGTTACGAAAATCGTCCTGTGTGTGTACGGTCCAACAGGTAGGCAACGGCGAATAACACATTATTCTCGAATATTTCGGAAAACCAGAAGCGCAAGTAACAGGAATAACAGCACTTGCACAGATTAGCAACATAAACAGGCAGCAATTCACTAATAAGAACAGCAACAGCACTTTCAATACCGCTCAGCGTCTAACAGCTTACTAGCTCGTATAGCGGATAAAACTCCAAAGAGAGATTCCAAAGACGCTCGCACTCCAAAGGAGATCCCAGTCGATTAACACGTTCAAAGTCGATCAACACGCTCACTCTCTGTATTCGGAGCTCTATCCTTTTATAGTCTCCCGCCGTCACGTCACATGAATCTTCTGGTTAAGTCGGGATCTCGGCCCCTAATAGAGATATCAAGAAAATTCCAGTACTTTTGAGATCTCACATTTCGTTGGCAAAATGGTCGCCAAGGTCGGGGCTCCATTTCTCCGGCATCTCCATACATACTCCTGTAGAACTCTCTTCCCAACTATAAGACTAACATTACTGGGAAGCGACTTTCCATGTTCGTAACAATATTTAAAGATAGCTATAGAAGTGTATACCACCAAAAGGAGAAGTTCACATTTTCGAATACAGCTGTTCTTCTAATTCGATTCCTCCACAGCCTGGTGAAACTCGATATTATTGAATTGTTAGCTGGCCTAGTAAAATCTCAGTTTCTGCCACATAAACAACTATCATTTTGGCTTATAAAGTCATATAAAAGAAAGATTTTTTTTCTTCATTCCACAGTTAGGATTCTACAAAGTTATAATCAGAAGAAATCCTCTTTATTTCTTCCATAAATATCTGACCTACTTTATGCTATCTAACGTTAAAAAACTGTACTTTATATATGGTACGTTATGTTATACGTTATAAAATTGTTATTGATAAATTAAATTTCTAACAAAAATAGGATATAATATGTAATATAACCTAAAGAAATCATCATGTAGTGTCATTTAATATTTAATAAAACAATTAAAGATTTCTGAACGTGATACATTCTAAATAAATGTGTTCTATTAGACCAATATATTAAATGTAAAGCTATTCGATTTTGCATCAAAGTTGTCAGCATAATTGAGTTTATATATAGACTCAACAGGAAGACTGCTTTTCTGGGGTTATTTTACCTGCTTAAAAGCCGAAAAGGAAGAAAATTCTTGTTTGCAAAAAGTTTTCTTTCGTATTTTAATGATGGAAGAGAGAGAGCGAAAGAAGCATAGTTTGATTAATGCATTTTCTATGTTCCTACTAATAATATTTCTTTTCAATTATTAGAAAATCATTAATCATTTCTGCTTGGATCAACATGTCTGTTTATTTCTGGGTAATGACAGTCGGAATTTCACATTTTGACATGTTAATTTATAAAAGAAGACGTTTGTTATGAATCAATATTTGGAGTTATAAAGTTTGTTTTGAAATTTTTGGAAACTATAAGACTTTCGAGCAGGATATCGCCTCATGGTGTTGCCATTCTATATGAGATTAAGAATTAAGCATGTTTGCATTTAATATGATGCAAATGCTAAGAATGTCGCAAATTTTTTTAATAATAATTAATTCAATGGATTTTTAGCTTCAAAAGTTGAATCAGGAAACATTTGTAGCTTACTTAAAGTTACGATTTTGAAGTTATACGCCGATTTTTATTAATTTCTAAAATTAGTTAAGGATATTAAAAAGTTCTTTGTAAATAAGAAATAAAAGTATCGTTCATAATATCAGCTTGAAGTAAGCATTTGTAACTGTGTATAGATGACCCTCGATCCATATTTGGCAGATGAAAAAATATAAGCTAGAACTGTTATGAGGTTTGTATTTGTTTGGTGAAAATTTGTATGTTGATAACATCCATTTTAGTCAGATGAACGTCCCGATTTGAAGTTGAACGAGAGCTGTTTTGGGACGGATCTCATCATAGTGAACCGTGGTCAGATTAATTGGGTACAACGAAGACGGTACCCCTACACTTCAAACTTTTGCACGACACCAGAGAATAATCGTTTAATCCATGACAGTTAATAGAACTTCATCCAGGCCCACATATATTATGGATCTTTCGTGGGATTCATTCTCGAATTCATGATCCTCCGAAATCGATACGTTGGCATCAAGAAATAGTGGTCTTGATTTCATTGTTAATGTTATGGTGAACAGTTGTATTATTCGCATTAATTGCGACAGCCTGCATACAGAAAAATAAGAAATATTTAATCAAAGTAAAAAATAGCCGCCATTTTAATAAAAGAGTTAATTTCAGTATGAATGGTAACGCAACATTCCCACTAAGCAATCTGGCATTTCTCCAGTATTAAATAACTTGTTACTTTTATGGATTATCCAGATAACTCTTTATATATTTCTAAAAATTATTACTTTCTAGCTAAAAAAATCTTAGACTCCTCTCTATTGATTTTATCTTTATGAATTAATTTTAATTTCATCTTAATTATTCTAATTTTGGTTAACATTATCCGCATTACTCACCAGGTAGTTTGAAATTTCACAAAAGAACCAGCTGTTTTCTAGTGACTTATCTGTTTCAAAACATTCTCTTAAGGGATTACGTCTCACGTTTAAGATTTCAAAATGGGATTAAATTCTCAAAATAACTCTTCTTCTGCCTTTTCCAGTCCAACTCGTATGGTATTTGACAAATTATAATCCTTTTTACTTGTTACTGAAATCAAAAGGAATCTCTATCTTTGATTTGGATTTAAGAAATCCGTCTAGAACATTTGTTATTAAGGATAAGTAAAACAACCCCATTGTGTAACATATAATTTACGTCATAACAATGAAATTAAAAATCTCATTGTTATTAAGGATAAGTAAAACAACCCCATCGTGTAACATATAATTTACGTCA
>BGPR01003882.1:62825-73781 GCA_013235015.1 Araneus ventricosus
TATTATGTCTTCATTTCATCTGCGAGTTCGGCTCGAAGCCAGGCCTGCCAAACGCACACCCCAGAACTCTGCGGGTAATGGGCACAGTCAGACTTAATAATGGGTGTAAGATGCTATTATTTATTTATTAATTCCCTCTTGTGCGTGCCTTCGCAGTGATGCAGCCCATCGATCAGTGCGAGCTCATCCGATAAACATAATTAAAACGACCACTCGTTGATGACTTGATAATAGCCTTTCGTTGTCCAGGACCCGCAGTGTTCTATTAGTCCAGGAACATTGCTCATTGTGTGGATCATCCATGGGACGTTAATATTGGCCGTACCATTTTAGAGGAACCTGTCGCCAAACCGACTATTACGGACAATTTGTCTTTGTAATTATTAATGTAAACCAGCCAGCCATCCGTCTCGCCTGACTGCATTGGTTTCGTGCGGTTTCAATGTAATGGTAAGGTATTCCACGCACAGCTTGTACGAATTCATTACTTTAAACAATAGGCGGGAATGGTAGAGAGGGAAATTGACCGTGACCCGAGTGTAGATTTTCGGAATAATGGATTAAGATGACGTACCGAATAATTGATTAATGTATGAGATGTATCTTTATGTAGAGAGCTATGAAAGGACATTCTGTGAAATGGAATGCGTAACCGAAATGGAGATCCACGGTTAAAAGTTTGGCAGAAAGTAATTAATTTTCGTCGAATTTTATGGACACGCTAGACGAAGAGTTTGATTCGGATCAAGATTAATCATCTTAAAAGCATCGTATGGTTGCTTAATGTTTATCATATGCGTTTTATTGTGATGAACTAGCTGTTGAATTTTAATGCTACTGATTAAAATGTTCTGATTATGTTTCTCAATTTATTTCTGACTTAAAGGATGAAACCTTAATCGGTAGTAGAAGTGACTATTTAATTCAAGTTGATATTTAAAATATAAATTGTTATACTTATATAAAGGAGTTATAAGCAATCAGTTTTTAAATTATAATTTAACACAATTTTTAGAATGAGTGAATAAGCAGTTAATGTAAGTAAAGTGCAAAATTTCAGATTTTTTAAATCTCATCACATAAGATAATAAGTAAATAAATTAGAAAAGGTTTTGTTGAGTTTTCAATGGGGTAATTTAGTTTCAATAAGTAACAAGGTGAACATTTTTCTCTTAAAGTCAGATGTTTGGGAACTATTCAGAGAAATTTATTCTTTTCGCAGCTTTAAGTTCATGAAAGTGAACTTAAAGCTGCGAAAAGAATATTTCAAAATGTTCATCACTTTAAACTCTTTACTTTATTTTAAAAGTCATTCTTTTAGAGGTTGCCGTAGTCAAAAAATATCCTTACAAAAAATTACATCTTAAACACTCATGCGGCACTGACGAAAGTGTTTTTGTGGAGTTTTTTTTTCATGAATCTTATTTTTTGTGTTCCAACATGTTCATTTTAATTTTCGTCATTGCATCGTGAGTGTAAAATAATTAAAAAATTTATGATGTTTAGGAGAATAATATACAATTTATTACATTGATAATTGAAAGAAATATAATAGATTAATTTGCAATATACAGAGCAGAAATATAGACAGCGAAAATAAGTATTTAAGATTCGGAAAAATTTGAGTGTAACTCCTTTGAAAATTTTACTGGCAAGATACGAGGGTATTTCGAAATGTAAGGTATAAAAAAGCTCTGACGATTGCACAAATTTTCGGTGCTAGTTAAATTCCGTGTCTCGAGATCTAAGACGATCACAGTATTCTAACGCAGCCGGTAGATGGTGCTGGTTATATAACAGCTCAATGAAGTTTCAGAAGATAGAAGCGTTGACGGAAACGTGGTCGGCGATTGAAGTAAGAAGCGTGAAAAGATATTTATGTCTTAAGAAACTTCCTCAGATAAAATTCATCGGTAACTGGTGAACAGGTATGATTTTGGCACACGGAATTCGATAACGGCATAATAGATGTGTAAACAACAGGTCAGCTAAGCACGTTCACCACCGATGGGAGTTATTGGAGCACCCTTTCTACAGACTAGACCTCTCATAAAATGATTTTCAGCTCTTTTAAAGAAGCGTTTAGGAGGTTAGCATTTCCGAACTGATGCCGAAATTCAGCAAGCCACGTTTGCGTGGCTCCCCGATCTTGATACTGGTTTCTTCTATGCCGGTGGTTTCGATAGTTGGAAGAAGTTAGGCTTCCACAGAGAAATGAAGAGTTAATGTGTATTAGTGCTTATTACATTGTTCATTCCTTTCATCCCGTAAATACAGATTTTTTTGAACTTGATGAATTTTGGCATTTCAGAACTGATGTCGAAATTAAGCAAGCCATCTTGGCGTAGCTCACCTACCTTGGCGATGATTTCTCCTATGCCGATTTCGATACGCTGGGATATCTATGGAACAAATGCTTCCACAACTATGGTGAATATGTGTAGAAGTAATATGTACCAGTGTTTTACTATATTGTTTATTTCTTTGTTTCCGTAAATACAGATTTTTCGAATTTGATGAATTTCGGTGTTTCAGAACTGATATCGAAATTCAGCAAGCCATCTTGGCGTAGTTCACGTACCTTGGCGCTGATTTCTCCTATGCCGGTTTCGATACGCTGGGTTACCTATGGAACAAATGCTTCCACAACCATGGCGAATATGTGGAGAAGTAATATGTGACAGTATTTTGCTGTATTGTTTATTTCTTTGACTTCTTGAATTCAAAGAAGAAGAGTTTGTTGTCTTACTTTTCGAACTCTCCTCACCTACTCAATACCTGGATAAACTATAAAATTTTGCTGAATAAACTTTTAACTGACATTACTAATATTAGCAACTTTATACTCCGGCACCGTTATTGCATTCCTTCAAACAGGAATCCGTTTTCAATGCTATTCAGTCATATGAAGGTATCAAACGCAAATCTTATTCTGTCCATCACTTTATCTGAGGCTGCATTATTGGTAGAAATACCACAGCAAAAATCTAAATTTAAAGTAATTTTCAAAAATTAAACGCTTGACAATGCGCAAATTTCCTAGATCTTTATGTCTTAGATTTTATAGCATTAATCAGCAAGTGAAGATACATGATCCTGTAGAAGTTCAAATGCAAACGTGAACTTCTTACATATCTTTATTTCACGCGATTTACCTTGAAAGAGGTGTACACAAGCCATCTCTTCGAAAGAGACAATAAATAAAATTATTTACTTTTGAATATTTATGTAAGTGGGATGAGACTAAGTGAATCTACTGTAGTTTTACAGAAATTAAAAATAAAAGGTTCTGCAATTTCAGAGAACTTGAGGCAATCGGCTTGCAGTTTTCCTTTTCAGGTTCTCCACTTTTGTTCTCAAGAAAATATTGTGAGCACACAAGAAGCTGCGAGCGCAGAAATGACGTCACGACATTAGAGATATTTTTTAAAAGCATAATCTCTCTTTTCTTAAGCGATATTAAGTTACTAATACAGTTTTAAAAGAAAAGACCATAAAGTAACAAAATCCAGAAAACAAAGTTAAGTACAACACATGGATATACATAAAACACATGTTCTCCTGGTGAATAATTCAGTAAGTATACCCTTAGTAGAGAATTTGAAGACTCAATTGATGAAAAACAAAAAGTTATGTTTCTCCTGTAATCAAATAAGCATTAGAAAAGTGAATGTCCCATATTTGCGTTGCGCATGAGGATACCAGTAAAGTTAGGTGTCAGCCAATTCTTTCACTGCTAAATAGAATTTATATTCAGTGTAACAGTTTGCTAATTTACAATTATTAAGAACACTTTATAATAAGGAACCAGACCTTCTCCTCCGACACAGTCCGCATTTTATTTTATCCCCCCCGATTCACTTTAATCTGCCTCCATAGGTATGATTTTACGTATTTTCTTTATTTAAATCCACTTTTTTGATGTTTGAAAATATAAAAGTTTTAATCGATCTGTCACCCACTTCTTAACGTGCAAGAATTTTCAAATTTTGCATCCTTGTGTGTTCTCGAATTTAATATTTTCAGAAAATAGTTATCATTAATCTATGAATTTAATTAAATCTTGATTCCCTAAGAGTGGTGCCACCTGGTAGTAAAATTGAGAATAAATGGTTATATTTTTAGGATGCATTACGCTTCAAACTGATGTCCATATCAAGTCCAAATTAGCTATATACTCCTGAAATGTAATAAAAGTAGAAAAGCAAATTTATGTTTCGGACTCAAATTGAGAATTTCTGAAATTAATCCTAAAAGAATCAATGATATTTATTTGACTTTGATAGTCCAGTATATCACATTTTAACGAAGGACTACGTTCCTCCCATTGGGGTCTCGGGAAGGAATTTGATTGACATACGAAAACGCCACGAAAAACGTTGTATGGGAGATTCTCTACATCTCGGAAACTACATATTTAAAAGTATAACTAAAGTGTTATTTTAGAGATAAAGGGTAACAACAGAAGTTACTAAAAAATTTGAAAATCGGAATTGTAGTTCTAATTAAAGTACTCTGGGGAATTCATATATTGATTCAACTTTTACAAGAAACATTAGTCCCGGATTATTAAATTATGTATGTTATTTTTCATATCATCTACCGATCCGAATTATTAAATTATGTATGTTACTTTTCATATCATCGACCGATCCTACACAGAATTGCAACATATCCATGCAGGATTGAAGACCCCCAAACAAAAGAATTGACATTGTAATATATTTTATTAAGAAATAAAACAATTTTCATTGCAACCTTAGTTTCATTTTATTTCTCCAATTCTCCGTTCATTAGTATTTTAGAGAAACAAAAGAGAATTGAGAGTAACTTCGAGAAACAAAAGAGTATCGTTAGTAACAAAGAGTCACGCGAGTAAAGTAGTCCTACGCCTTTAACATCAGCGGTTGTTTGAAAAATACAGCCTCCCGTCATTGTTTTTGACGCATTAAAATGGGAGCATCTCCTCTTTCATTGAAGAGCTTCAAACCACAGTGATATTTTAATTTCTTGTCTATAATCCCATCAAATGTTCACTAGTGTGAGCTCGAATAAACCGAAATGCAGCCGCCGTCAAGTTCCTCTGAGCCTGCGGACGGGCAATAAAAAGTAGAGGGTCAACGAAAAAGCCCACTTGGACGTCCCGTAATGGTCGAAGATAATCTAAAAACATTATCTGGCTCGACTAAGAGTTCTTCCAATAACGCTCACTGCCTCCATTCTTCTAGAAGCCGGCGGGAGAAGCTGCAGGAAATACACAAATGAAAGAACAAGAAGCCCAGAAAATACTTTTTTTGGTGCTTCGATATTTTGTTCTTTCGCTTACTTTGTATGGATGAAGGTTTACGACCAAAAAAAGTCTCTTCAGCTCATCCGAGGAGTCATTAAGTTTTATTGTGTTATTTGGTCCTTCAATGAGAGTCCTCGATTAGAAAGCTTAGATCTGATTCCGATTATTTTATTATAAATGGCGAGAGCTTTATTTACTGCTTTGGGGCTTAGAGGCCCATCCGGGATCCTTTACTCGATATTTACTCATATCGTTGATGAATTTTTCAGATCGACTCTTGGAAAAACGGCCGAGGTATTTAAGGTTCCAGACGTCTGAAATGTAAGTTAAGCTGGGGATTTCTTTTAACTCGCAATTTGTTGAAAATAAATGCCACTGTAAAAGGAAAGGTTTTTATGGGGATGTCTCTAAGCTCATAAATGGCCTGTGAAGTGTTTGATCTTCTGATAATCTAAACAACCGAAATTGGCAATTCCTGTGGAACATGACTGATCTGCAATTCGATAAGGGCTCTTGATTTAATGGAATATTTCGTAAAGCGTTTTTTTCATGTTTTAAAGATAAACTGTACAGAAGCTCTCATGTTAACGAGAAATAATCTAATTAAGTTATGTACGTTGTTTTAATTTGGGATTGAATCTAAGGAAAAAGTACGTTAGAAGCATTATTTTTCATTTAAATATCTATTCACTTAAATAGCTTAAAAATATTTTTACTTTCCCGTAGACGAAGAACACAAAGAGCAAATATTGAAATGGGAAAAAATTAGAAATCGATGATTCTTCACATTTTAGATTTGTTTGAGTCAGAAAAAATTTTTGGAATTATACCTGTCTGTCTGTGAGCACGATAAATGAGAAACAGAACTAGAAAGGATGAAATTTTGTGCAGGGTGATTTTTATTAAAATTGACAGTATTCATAGCCTCCAGTAGCTCGATCTATCAGCTTAAATGCCACCAAATTAGATAGAGGGCTAATGACGACATCAGAAAAAGATTCTGAAATAATAAAAATTAGTTCCGAAAAATGTGGCGCTGTTGTAGAATAGACAACTGAGAACTAGACAAATGAATAACAAAGAAGAAATTTCAGCGTAAAACCGCTTTAATACGGCAAAAGAACTACTCAAAAGGGTTACAGAGATTAAATTACTGTGAACCTTAGTTCTTTATTCATTAAAATTACTTCCTCGGCGAGAGCATGTGATGAGCCTTCAATGTGACCACTCTTCTCGTAAGCCACACACTGCATTCTGTAAACAACATTCTCCATGTCCATTCTGCCCAGATCTAACTTCATGCGACTTTTTCCTTTGGGGTTATTTGAAGTCTATGGTCTATCTTGGTGGGGTCCCGACGTTGACGACCTAAAGGGACAACATCTTACGGACTGTGCTGAGCATTCCTGGTGACACGTTACTTTTGGCCGTCGAGAATGCTGTGTACGAAATGCAATGTGCGCTCCACGAGAAGGGTGGTCACAGTGAAAGAGGTCTGGTGCTATG
Organism: Araneus ventricosus; assembly: GCA_013235015.1. Classification (NCBI taxonomy): domain Eukaryota; kingdom Metazoa; phylum Arthropoda; class Arachnida; order Araneae; family Araneidae; genus Araneus; species Araneus ventricosus. The sequence continues at coordinate 69,622 of BGPR01003882.1, forward strand.
GTGTATTGAAATTTCATCTCTGTAACACTTTGGGGCAGTTCATTCTCTGTATTAAAGCCGTTTTGCATCGAAATTTCTTCTTTGTATTTCATTTGCCTAATTCACAGTTGTGCAGACTACAACAGCGCCATATTTTCACCTATCGGCGACTTTAGGAACTAATTTTTTTATTACAGAATCTTTTCCCCCATGTCGTCATTAGTCACCCCTCCAAATCTAGTGGCATTTTAGATGATGGATCGAGCTACAGAAGGCTCTGAGTACTGTAAGTTTAAAAAAAATCACCCACTATATTGTATTTACACCAAAATTAAAGATCACTCAAATTTTGGACAAATTACGCCTATTGTATATATGTGTATCTTTCTCTCCATCCCTGTGCATATGAACCGGATAACTCAGGAAAAAAGCCAAACAGATGAAATTTGGCAAATAATTTTATCACGGAAATTTTAGACCTGTGTTAAACTTTTAACCAAATTCCGGCAAACATTGACCGTCTCTCGGTGTATATGTTACGGTTAATGTGGTAATTATCGGATTTTCAGCTGTCTATTATATACAAGCAGTTAATGAAAACCTTTATTCTTTTTTAGTTTGAAAAATCTGCACTAAACTGAAAACACTTTTTTAATTCCAGAAGATTATCCTGCGACAGTTGCACATTTGGAACTTTAGTAGAACATCCTGAATTCCCACATCCTAAACGTTAGAATCTTCCATAATAAGCTTTTAGGTAAATTCTTCAGAAATTGGACTTTCAGATTATCCTCGTCTACAGTATTCGTTGTACTAGTGATATATTTGGATGTTGTTCTGTTGGATATTTTTTATTAGAACTAATTATTCGTCCTCGAAGTACAGCACGTGAACCTAACTCCAGAAAGACATCGCTATATTTTTCAGTGAAACGTTTCCACATAAAGACATTTATATTTCAGAATTTGCGCTTTGAATTTTGCGCCAAAAAGCCTTTTCTTAGCCTATTTTCACAAAAATAGAAGAATCTCCTTTATGTTCCTTTCCATATTTTCAATATTTTAAGAATTTTTGGTTTCATAACCTATATTTCTAGTTTCTCGGGGGGTGTCTGTGATAATCGATAATTTAGGTGAGAGTGGGGCAAAACCGGGTACACATGATTCCGGCGCTATTAGTTCTTCTTTCAAGCCAACAGATACTGAAGTACACTCTACTAGTCAAGAAAAAGGAACTTTCATAGTGGTGTGTTGCAAGTGTTGAATTCACTGCATCTGTGAAGGTATATTTGTTTTAAGACCTCAACTCTCTAATCTTTGTTTGATTTTAAACTATCCTTACTTAATAATCATTATAGTTATAAAAACTATATTTAACCCATTATACGTATAATAAGGATTTATACCCTATCAAACAATAAGGATTTACTCCAATAATTGCGCGGTTCTATTTCGTTTTTATAAGCTCTGCACTCTGGTTAAAACCGGGTACTCTAAATGGAGTAAGACCGGGACAGTCAGTACTGATGATTCCTCCGTTGAAGACGATAAAATCACATCAGACATTGATTGTATATATTTTAATGATTTATTTTTTAATTTAAATAAATGAGAAGGGTCAATTCAATGTAGAAACTGCCTTAGTTGGGCCCACGAAAGCTGCAGTGGCGGGGAGGAAGAAGATAACTGTTTTACACGTGAATTTTGCAACTAATATTCTTAAATTATCACAAAAAATAAAATCCTTGCTACTTGTCAAATGAAAATCGAGTTTTCCAAATTTTCCATAGCGTTAGCATGTGTACCCTGTTTTATCCCACTAGTGGAGTAAAAGCGGGTGGTATGACTTTGTAATGAAAAATGTCATTGTTAAAAATGTAGTAAAACTAGGAATTTTCCGGAAAGCTATACCGTATTCCGATATACAATGAATATTTTTTGTTAGATTTGACAATCTCTATGTCGAATATTTTAGCTCCTACAGGCCTTCGAGTCTTAAGTAACCGGTTTTAACACACGTTCCCCTACACCATTTTTTGGGTGTCTTCGAGAAGGAGGTCACATTTTAAGGGGATATAACTAAGGAATTCGATGGTAAATTTAGACTGACAAGACTTTGAATCACAATCTGTGCTGATGAACCTGCAGTGGCTGAACCATCGACTAGTCTGTTAATGATGAAGGCAGAAACTTAAGGTATCCGGCTGTGTTCGGAGACATTTTTTTGAAAAATAATTTATATATATTTTTTAATGTCATTTTTCAACTGCATATGTTTTAAAACTATGAAAATATTGTAAAATTAGGCTTTCAAAATAATACTTTTTTTAAAAAAACTGAGACATTTGAAGAAAAATGTCTAAAATATTTGCCTTACCCTAACAGCCATAGACAAAATCATATTCGAAATATACATAAATCCTTGTAGAAGTGCATTTTTATGACAGGTATCTGTGTTATGCTCTAAAATATTTCTTGTACTTCAAAATAGTTTTGAGATATAGCTGAACATAGTTACTAAACTGGTAATTTTTCATAAAAAATGCTTTTCGTTTATATTTAGTCACTTAAAAATAATACTTGATTTTAAAATTGACCTTAGTTTTTAGAGAAAAAGATCAATCATATTACAGGAAACAATCTCAGAAAATTTCATATCAATACTTGGATAACTTTTTGAGAAATCATTGTTACGGTCGACAGTATTCTTCAAAAATATAATTTCTCAGTTAAAGTTTTTATGCAACATAAAATAATGCTTACAGTACTTACTGTAATAAAACAGCTGTAACTCCATTTGTAATTCACTTAGAGTAAAAAGTGAGACAGTTTTAGAAAGCTGGTTAAACAGGCTACAAAATTAAGTCATAAAAAGTTTTTGATAATTTCATCAAAAACGACGATTTTAAAGCAGTCGGATACCTTAACATGAATAAAATTATTTTTATTAAGGGGAGCAAATAGTATGTATTGCACCTCTCATGTGGACAAAGGAACCATGCCAGCCAAAGTTGCATCATAGCACGATGTCATATTTAAAGTTCTATAATTCATTTTTAATTCTGAAGAGAAGAACCATACCAGAATTGGTACAGCATAATATTATTAGATTCTCTATAGTATGCATACACTTATAAGAAATTATATATCATATAATTTTTTAACAGAGTCAAAAACCGTTACGAGACAGAAAGTCAGATACACATTCAAACTACAATAATAAGAAATCAGATAAATATTTTTATTAGATGCAGTAAGCATTCCTTTCAAAGAGCAAGAAGATAAGCCAATTAACAGGTGGATGTTTTTATACTAAGCGCACAAACTTCCAAATTCTGTTACCAGTTGCCTGAACAGACGGAGGTGGTCGAAGGTACAATCGGTCAAACGAAAAGACATTTTCCCTTAATTTACAATTAAATATAAAAAAATTACAAAAATATATACTTGATAAAAGTATTTAGAATTGAGTTTCTTATCCTTAAACATATAAAGCATAGAATGTAAAGCATGAAATAAAAATAATTAACACAATTTAAATTATTATAATTTGAGACACACAGACAATTAAAATTTACCCTTTGAAATGCAGATATTTGTTTATTCTTAAATTTGAACTGAAATTAAACACAAAACAGCGTACAAAAATATCTTCTGGGAAATTATTTTCCCGAATAGCGATTAAATTGAAGTAAGGTAAGGCAGTAATTTTCGATAAGGTAGCTTCTTGAAGAGATTTCATTTGCTGAAAGAGAAATGGAGAAGCAAATCAACAACTACATCCTGAAAAAAATTATGTTTTTTAAGTGACTCTTTCTGTAACTATATACAGGATGAAAATATTTCAAACTGGATAAAGCACTGTAGGTAGAAGACTTTGCCGGATGTGCTTCCATCTTAATGCTGATTATTATACTGCAGAGTAAGATATATTGGACAGAAAACAGTGATAGTTTTAAAGTCGAACTTCTCTCTTTCAAATGCCATTTCAATCCATAGAACCTGACATTGCAAATGTTAAAACTGATTAAGAAATGTAGGAAATGGATATTTTCAAGAATTAATTTGACATCTTCTACCCACAGAATCTGACGTCACTAAGACAAAATAGAGGAGGTACTATGGCTGATGAATATTTTGAAAGAATTCACTCCCACTCTGTGTCATCTTCAGTCCTTAGAA
>BGPR01003882.1:77266-101410 GCA_013235015.1 Araneus ventricosus
AAAATATAACTAAACTAAAATTATTAATGAATGATTTCTATTTCAGATTTGATTTCTTAAAATGGGATAGAGCTGAAAAAACTCTAAAAATTGCTATAAAAGAGCAAGTTATCGTTTTCCCATTGGAAATAATTGTTTCTCAGTTATTCATGCCATCTGTACTTATAAAAGGCAATGCTTGTGTGTGTGTGTGCTTGTGTGCGTGCGTGAGATGTCCAGACGAATCTATCACACTTACAGCCTTGAAATTTGGCACACAGGTAGTCTTAATGGTGACTCAATGCACCTCGGGGCCGGAATTTTAAAACTTAATCTAGAAATTTTTTTATTTAATGTTTTCTGTTGTTTTGGTTTATTTTTCGCGCTAATTTCTCAATAGAATAGTTTTGAATAATTGTACGTAAAAGAATAGACACACCATCGAAAAGAGCACACGATTTCCGTTCTAATGAAGTTAGTTTTGAATTTCTAACATAATTTATTAAATTTTGAGAATTTTTTTAAAAATAGACAGTTCTGCCATCGAAATTTTATTTTTGTTTTAAATTTGCTGCATCCAACATTCTAATAACACTATTATTTTCAATTTTTTTCAGCTTATAACTGCAACGGTTCTGTCGGATTTAAAACAAGAACGGTTAAAATATCTTTTCCCGTTTTTTTTAATTAATTTTTTCCTGGTCAGTTGAAAGTTATTTTTCTCTAGCCAGTTTCCTCCCGCGACAATTTTCCGGAACGTAACTGGCGATTTGATTTGCTGACTGGGAAGGTGACGTCATAACCTTCAATTGAATGACTTTGATTATTATTTTCGGCAGTATCTTAACGTATTTATTCGTCTCGCATACTTTGCTCGCAATATAATAATATTTCCACGTTGTAATTTTTTAATATTGTTTTGGATTAACTTTTCTACAAATAAGATATCATTATCGCGAAAAAAAAATAAGCGGGAAAATCAAAATAATGTGTAACTTTTGTTTTGATTTTCTTTTCAAAACTTTTTTATGTCATTGTGGGCGCTTTTTTTTTTTTCATTTTGTTGAAGTCCTGATTCCACGGGCAACGCCGTGCGCGTACTGCTTGTTGTCAATAACATGCTTATTAATTTATGAACATTATGAATGTGAGACACCATCCAGTTTAATGAAATAAGCCTTTAAACTTGAAATACATAACTTAAAGAAGTTAAATAGCACACTAATTATGGAAACTAATGTTTTAAAGAGATATGTAAAAGTAGAGACATTAGTCCTAATTAATGTGTCGTCCTGTTCTGCCGTCTCTTTCTGCCTCCTCAAAGAAACGAATGTCTCATTTCAGAACATACTGCAGTCTTTTAAACAGCAGTTCTATGATTGATTATAGTTATTTATATTCACTTCATGCTCGCCAGCAATCTGTTCACACTTAATTTAGGTATGTCTCTTGGAACATTTACCTTACCTTAAGTGAACGAAAAGAAACGCTGTCAACTTAAAAGTACCAATTTATAAACCAATCTGCTTGTGTCAAGATGATGGGTATACCACCTATCATTTCCTTCTGCTAGTTTTAGGAAAGAAATACAGGCATTTTTCAAACCAAACAAGAAATAGAAGCATTATTTATGCAGAACCGAAGAAATAGACAAATTAGAAACAAGTCTTTTATTGATGACAAGGGAATAAGTTACTTTAACATGAAGGAATTCTAGAAAGTCTTCTTTAGTTACGAAACTTTGAGTCATTAAAAATAAAGAATAAAGAAAAAGCTTTGCATTTCCAACTTTATCAACCTAATTGTAATTACAATCTGAATCAGGACCCAATGTTCTAGGAACACATTCTTTTGCTTTAGATTATCAAATTTCAAAAAATTGTTTCAAGCATTTATTTCAAACTATGAAAATATTTAATTTCTTTAAGCTGAGCCAATTTTTTTGTTTTTATTTGTCTTTCTTCATTTTCTAGCAGCATTAACGAAGTTAAGATGAAATTTGAACAATTTAATGATGCTTAAACTTCTTGCTACCTAACGTTTTAAACAACGTTAATTGAAACTCAGCAAAAGAGTTACTGAGGGATCATTTTTCGAAGTTTAGAATGATTTAAAAATATTACTGAAATTTTTTATTATTTCGCTGGAATTTTTACTCAACACTTTATTTTTATAAAATATTTTATTTAAGCAGTTTTTCAGTTTGTAGCTACAAAAACGCTCAGTTATCAATGGAATATATTCCAGCACTCTTTCAAGTTACCAGTTATGAACATGTTCACTTAAATGCTTTTGCGTTTTTCAATGAAACTATTTATACGGTTTAAACTGAAATATTTAATTTTAGAAGATAGAAGAAATATTTATATTTTTGTTTATATTTCGTTATTTAGAATATCTGGCTTTGTATTCTAGGTCTACTTTCTAAAATATTTGAGAGTATATCGTCCAAAGTGTCATAAAAACTGATTTTCTTGTTCGCTAAATTTTTATTCGAATTCATAAATTTTCATATAATTTTTGTTTAATTGGGGCAAGCAATAATAGTATTTAATCTATAAATACTTACTTCTGCATTTGATTTAGTTGAGATTTTCTATTTACAATCAGCGATAACTCATTTGACAATAAAGAAAAAGCTGTCTTTCAGCTCAGTAAAGCATTTCCAAATATGATCCCATTTATTTAAAAGTAACTGATGTTTTTGAAAAGAATTTAGCTCAATCTATAATCAGTTTAATAAAACATCAATAATCATGCATAACAAAACCCAGAGTTCAATAGGAAATTTCAATCTCCTTGAATTCAATTGGTAATCCTAAGAAATAGAGTTACGCCATTCTATGAAAATACGTATCATATCATTCATTGATGATTCGGCTGTTCTTTACCTTGAATTTTCATTGATTACTATAATAAGGGATTATATTTATTTTTTGCACACTATTTATTAATAACTAAAAACAATTTCAATACGAAAAGCAAGGAAAGTTAAAAATTGCTTAGTTATGTTGCGCTTTTGTTTCAGTTTCCCCCTCAATGGTGCCTCAAACCCGAGAAATCCAGGGATCTGGTTAACCTTTCTTTAGTTCTTCTCTTCAACTTCTACTTTATCTTTATATCCCTTCTCTTCCTTGAAGAGAAAGAATGGCTCTTCACGAGAAGCCGTTAACACTATGTTTGCTTTTTGCTTCTCCTGGGCAACAAGATATTGTTTAGCAACGGATTCCGAAACCCTCCGCGCTTTTGCGCATGCGCCGGGCGGATTTATTTTCATGAAAATAGGGGGAAGTGAACAATGGGCGGGGAGATGTTTACATTTTACTTAGCGTGATCTAACAAAGAACTTCTGAAATGCGCTCATATGACTCATTGCCCGACACCCCTTTCCTGTGTAAAATCGTCCAAAAGTGCTAGTTTCGGTATCCGTTGCTGAACAGTACCCACGTGTTTGCCGTGCATTGTCCTTGTATCAGTTGGCTGGCATCTAGCCACCTAAGTGATAAGTATGCTAGAGGATCAGATTCTTGGGATAAGGCTACAGAAGCTGAGAATTATCAACCCTGGTAACTGCAATCCCTTGTTGGTCTCCTAAGTGGTCCTTCATTGCACTTTGCTTAGAGTCTGAAAAGAAAGATCCTTTAAGTAGACAACTTATTGCATCTAATTTCGATTCAATTTCTTGTTCTAAAGCGAAATTTTTTGAAGAGACAAAAGTTTGGCGATACATATCCTTTCCTCGTTGAGAAGGTAATCCCTGGAAATGTTAGTACTGTTGCATTATCAAAATTATTGCATTCTGGGGAACTGCGTGTTGAGATTACTTCTTGAAAGCAAGCTAAACGAAATATTAAGTTGCAATCAGTTGTAATAATACTTATTTCTCTGCAAGCGATCTAAATTCATCAAATGTTGTCAGGTGGGATATTTTTAAACGATTCCACAGATGGAATCTCACAAGGCCTGCGAGTTCAAGGTGTAAAACAAATGAAGCGTATTAACGTCCATTGCAATGGTATACTTTTGCTGCAAAACGCCTTATTTTAGATTTTTAATACTCCAAATTTTCAGGAATACATAAAGTCAGAAGATGATTCTGTAGATTGAGATGTTCTGTAACACATTATTCCCCCAATACTTTGAGTTGTTTCAAATTTCAGCTTTCTATCACAATCGCCTATAGTAACGGTGGTTTCTGTTCTGGCCAATCAAAGGCTAACTACCAAAGGAATCTTAATTATTCGTCTTTTGCAATGTTGGCCACGAAAGTAATGAACCCACAGCGAAATAAAAAATAAACATCTTTGCCGCTTTCCTGTCTGAAATGGAGACTCAAGAAAGAATTCATGACCACAAAAATAAAAATGGCATCTCGTTTGCTGAAGTTCGAAATTCGTTCTAGCACGAACACTAACTGCAGGTACCAGCGGATTCCTTCTTCCCACAGGTTCCTTCTGAAACTTATTCAAAATCTCCTGATGTTGTCACTATTGCATCCCTATCAGCGACTGATAGTAGAAATCTTTTGTCTCTACGCATTGCTGAGATTTGTGAAGTTAAAAATTGGTAAATAAAACAGAAAAAATTCTTGCAAGGAAAATTTGAAAACTTCTTCCCGGTAAGTATCTTTCTTTGCTTCAGATGATATCAGCAGTAATCCATATTCTAGGTTTCTCAGCAGAATTACCGATTAAATTTTTAATTAGCCTTCTCCCGCAAGTATCAATCTGAATACAGCTCACCTTCAAAGAAAGCTAACGTTTTAAATACTCACCAATCTGATAGTGAAGCAGGCGCTCGGACTGAGACTTACAGAAATATAACACGAATGAAAGTGGAATGGAATGATGAACCTCTTGAGCATATTCTTGAAACGTTTCCGAATCCTTCTCCAGCAAAAACGAATTCCTGGTGCAAAGAAATCCTCAAAAAAGAGGTTATCTGTACCCCAGAACCATTTTCTAATAAACCAGTAAAACGAAAAATATACATTTTGGCATGAGAGCCCCTTACTCACACTAATCTCACCTACTGAATATAAATAATGTAAGTATTATTATTACGCTTTTTTGATTTACACATAATTTAATTTCACTGTTCTTGTTGAAAATATGCGCATAACATTAGTTTTACGCGTTTTCTAATGCTAATTAAATCTCCTTAAGTCCTGATTTTATCTTGCATTTGATTCTGAGATATCTTAACTTCTTTTATTATCTGTGTAGGTTTTTTAACTGATATTTTAATAATAGTCTGATACTTTCATAACATTATTTTTCACCTAGGTCAAAATTTACAATTGTTTGGGGCATTATGGCAAAATATTATGAGTGTATTTTTTTTCCCATTAAACTCTATCCATCAATTATGCAAATTATGGTGACGGAGAAAGGAGCGTGGTTACATAAAAACATTGCCAGTGAATCATCCTTTAGGCTTCATATGGGTTTCAAAAGCAGTCGGAGGTCAATTCAAAAATAATATATATAATATGTATATGAAAAATGCGAAATGATGTATGTAAAAAAATTATTATCATATCTTAAACAACACAGATATGATAATAAAGAAAGTAATAACAGGCGCATATGAAATTAGCAGACACGCCCTGAAGGGTTAAATTTGGCAGGAATGCAATGTTCAGTTTCATTATTTCATGATGGCATTAAAAAAATTTCCAACTATAGGTTTTAAGATCACTTTTTAGGACAAAACTGGCAGAGCATTTAGATTTAAATTAGAAATTAAATTTAAATTTAGTAATCATCATTATTATTAATCATTTAAATTTAGTTTTCCAAGTCGATGGTTGGAAAGTTCTAGAATTTTGTGAAACAAATTCCATTGAATGTCTTTGTAGGAATTTTATTTTAGAATGAACAAAATTTTCGATATGTTGGTTATAATTGTTTTTCACGAAATCTGACAATTCTGCGCCGTAAAACTGAATTGACAGATGACTGTTAAACTTGCCTCAAAACAAGCTTCTTTCTTTCGATGAAAAGAAGAATTGTGAATCAAAATAAAATTAGCAGTTTAAATTGAAAGTAACTCTGCTTATAAATAACATACATCTAAAATTAAGAAATATGGACAAAGATATTTTGCAACCAGATATCGAATTTAAAAGGTAACTCATATATTTTAGAAGATAATACTTTAAAATGTTTATTATAATGTATCAGGGTCTGACAAGAAACGTCTCTGTAGACTTTGTATCTCCGAAATATACTTACTACTTTAAAAGCCTTTAAGGTTTTACTCATAGACCTTAAGAAATCACACAAGAATTTCTCTATACAAATGGATGTTGGCTCGATGAATTTTTCCATTTTTCTTTCAAGTTCTCTTTCGAAATAATTTTCTCTGGCAGAGAAAATTAAACTGAGTTATCTCCAGCAATATTTTCTTTTTATTTCGGGATAAAAGTTACAAAGATGGAAAAATATGCTCTCAAATGTATTATGTTGATGGATTATTATACAAAGTAGCTAGCTGACGCCAAAAAGGTAGGTATTATCTTGCTCCAGTTTATTCTTCTGACAGACTTTCTTTCACACTCTAGAGATTTCTTTATTTAAAGCATGGAGAGCTCCTTAATAAGATATGGAGATAAAGCTCGGAATTACTAAAAGTCTTAAAATATGTCTTGTCTAAGGAAGTGAAACACACAATGTTGCTCGCTTCTTTTTGAATGTGAGAAATAAGTAAAATTAAATATTTGGTAAGACATAGGTTTCATTCTTAGCAATGTTAACGAAAGTGCATTATCAAGTAGGATGTTTTAGAAATTGGGAAATACATATAGTAACAGTACATTTTGTAATGGAGACTGCTCTACCTAAAGGAGTATCGTCTACTCCAGCAGATAATATTAATTTATGTTCAAAATTTTATAATAGTAGAAGGAATTTCTTAGAATACACATGCCTTATATTATCCTCAGTTTCGCAGAAATTTCTTAAAGAAAAATAGCAACACTTTATAATACAGATAATAAGGATTTGTTCATTCATATTTTAAAACAGAGGGTTGAAGGGTTTCAAATAATCATTGTTATAGTTGTCCCGTTTCAGAAAAGTTCTAAATTCGATTTATTCTTGTCATTTCAATTCTTCCCAAATAAAAAAGCTAACACTCTGCAGTCCAAATTAATATTTATTAGTAAAATTGTTAGTAAGACTGAAATATAAGCAATATGGAAGTACTTTTTAAAATTATTTGTTACAACCAGATTGATTAATCAATTAATAAATAAATTAAAGTTATTCTTTAATTATTCATTTGTATCCATGTCATTTTGCCGTATAGGAACATATAAGTTGAAGTGATGATATTGTTACGAACATGGAATGTCGCTTCCCAGCAAGGTTAGCCTTATGGTTGGGAAGAGAGTTCTACAGGGGTAGGTATGGGAATCCGGCGGAAAGGAGCCATCGACCCGCGAACTTGGCGACGAAATGTAGGATCTCAGAAGTACTAGAATTGTCTTGATATCTCTATTAGGCGCGGAGATCCGGATTTATCCAGATGTTTCCATGTGACGTCACGGCCTGTCGGGGAGACTATAAATAGATCACCGAGTGAGTGTCGTTCGACTGGGATCGCCTTTGGAGTGCGAACGTCTTTGGAATCTCTCATTGGAGTTTTAAACGCTGTGCGAGCTAGAAAGTTGTTAGACGCCGAGCGGTATTGAAAGTGCTGTTGCTGTTCTTGTTAGCGAATTACTGTCTGTTTGTGTTGCTAATATGTGCAAGTGCTGTTTTTCCTGTTACCCGCCCTTGGTGTTTTCCGAAATATTAGTGAATAAAGAGTCACTCTCCGTTATCCTGCTGGTTGAACTGTTTTCACCGTACATACACCGGGCGATTTTTGTAACAATATTTGGTGTTTATTAAAGTCAGATTACTCCTGTGATGCTGAATGGTATCACGGGGCTGGAATGTGTTGAAACTTCCTATAATCTTTAAAAATATAGTGGAAAATAAATTAAATGTGAACAGAAGTAATATAATATTCGTAATTAGTAAAAAATAAAATCTTATCTATATGAAACTGAAAGCTTAATACGATTGTTGATTCTTGCAGTTTTCAATGCTACTGAGTACCTGCAGGTTTTAAGAAATATTTTTGAATAATTTCAGGTTTTGGTTTAAATTTTATAAAAGGCTTTATTTTGAATAAAGCCAAGATTATGACAAGAATTACGTTTTCAAAAAAAAAGGAAAGAAAATTAATCGACAGAGTAAAAAACTTTATTTAAAGAAATATTTCAAAAGAATCTGTCATGGGAAGTTGGTAAAACGTATTTTCTCTGCAGTTATCTGCTATTTTTAGAAATTAATAAGATCAGACAAATTAGCACTTCCAAATAGTAAAGATATTTTAAAAGGTAGGAAATTAAAACCGGTTTTCGTTTTTATAAAAACTGGAAAGTCTAGCTTTTATAAGTGTTCAGGTTTTTTTATCACATAAAAGGAAACCATAGGAATCCCAGACGGCACGCGAAGGTTTTCTAGTTGGAATATCTTTTATTTTTGGAGGATAATAAAAGACTGTCTCCTCATTTATGAAATAAGTCCTCCAGGTCGTGAGACAATGACGTCATATCTCTCCTTGAAGGAACAAAGGGAAGGAAATAAAAGTAGAATTTCTCCATTGAATATATTTATACTTCGTTAAAAAGCTCTTTATTGCTTGTGTAGTTCCTATTCAGATACGCCAAAGAGTTCCAGGAATCAACTAGAAATTCAAAGATCCACAATTTTTTATTTCAATACACAAACTGGGTTATAAAAGTTTTAGATTTTCTGAAAACATGGAAGTTACCACTCAAACAGACCACATAAAATTATGTAATTATGATTCCTGAAATATAAAAATTTTCAAGCTAACACTTTGTTGGTGTAAGCTATCTGTATCCGAATGAATAGGCATTTTATTACTTTTTAAGAGTCATTGTAAGATTTCTTGGGAAAAATTAAGAGTAATGTTTATTTTCTAAAGACTTTTCTTCGTGAAGAAAATGGCAAAAATTATAATCAATACAAAACGAATTGGACAGACCTATATTTTCTGATTTCTGATAAGGATTTTGCAACATCCTCAAACTAAAATAACAAATTAAATCTTACTAACCATTTTTTTGAACTACAAAAATAAATAAATATTTGTAAATTTTTTTGATTTGTAAGGGTATTTTGTGTTGGAATGTTCTTAGGTGCTAAGAGAAAATATATAAAAGAATGGAAATTTTCGATGTTATTACTTCCTTTTCAGAATTTTTGTAATAATCACCAAACGTCGTAATATTTGGACAATTAATAAGTTTCCCAGTGTTTATAAATTTGTCTGTTCCTGAAGATCTTTTTGTCCATTACATATCTATATATTCTCACTATATCAAAAAGTTGTATGTCAAATTTTCCAAAACATTATACTGATGTAAAGCACTTATATAGGTCATGTACATTTGGTCTTAAATTGTTATATGTGACCCTGTGAGTGACTTTTGACATATGATATTTTTGTTATAATAGCGAATATACAGGGTGTCTAAATCATGTGTCCCTCATTTGGAGAGGTCTCTATACTTAACAGAAAGTCAAAAAGCATAAAAAAATGTAAAATTAGAATACAGTACTCACAAAGTTTTTATTAAAAAATAAGTGCTCTTCCAAGTGGGTGTCCTTAGCAACTCTGAGGATATCCAGTTCCAGAAAAATGCTCGAGCATATTTGGAAGATATCAGTGGGTTGTAAATGCTGTATTTGGGGTATTGCGTAACTTTGCAACATGTACGGGTAAATGTTTGCCGTCACAGAAGTCTCAGCAAAGAAAAATTGTCTTATAACTGTATGATGTAAAACAGCACATCACACATTGATTTTTGGACTGTTTGTTTCCACTTCCTGTACTGCATAGGGATTTTCTGAGCCACAAATTCTGCAGTTGTGCTTATATTCACTTTGTTGCTCACATGAAATGTTACTTCATCTGAAAAAACGATGGGGATTAGAAAATCGTATTCATTTTCGATGCGAGATAACATCTCCACAGCAAATGCAACACGCTGCGGCAGTTTCTGTAAATCTGCATTTTGTGCGCATACAGCATCAGTGTTCATGTATACGTGAAAAATAAAAGTTGTCGCCAAAATCTAAGAATTCAACAGCCAATTTTGCCTAATATCGCCAACTTATAGCTAATAGATTTTTTAAATCTACTCTTAAAGTTAGGAACATTTGATACGTACCCTGTATATCTTATGGTGTTTACATACTCGTTCTATCGTCAAGCTTCCCTGCATGGAATCAGTTAACATAACGTTAAAGTCACATGATAAACACAGCTCTGCATCTCATCTAATATCTAACTTCGGATTTTGTGTTATTCTGTGACGTAATACTGCAAGCAGCAAACACAAGATGCGCAAAGAATTCCAAATTGAAAGTGACGTGGAGTAACGAGAGCCTGAATTGAACCCCTAAACTACACCCTAAACAATTTCTTAGGTGCATTCAGAGCAATGAATGGTCTTTCTTGGTTCTTCCCACCTAGCATTCAAATCTGTTACAGTTCGCAAATTTATGATTTAAAATTACCTGGAAATTATGATATATATGGGAATAGAAAGAAATGAAACTTAAAATAATAATTTCTGAACTTCCTTAGAAGGTGGGAAAATTGTCAAGTAGTGCAAAATGAATAAGACGACGAAGATTTGAAAGTTTATGCTGGGGATAATTAAGTTTCCCTGCAGATTTCTGCATTTTGATTTCATTACGGAACTTTAGAATACTAAGAAAATTAAACGGTTTTAGATAAAGATTATTTTTACCAATAAAGTATCTTTTGAATTTGGTGAAAGAGAAGGATAATTCTGAAATTCTAAACTTTATTAGAATTGCACGCTTTCATAACAATTAATGTAAGTTTTATATCCTCAAATAGATTTCATTTGGTGTCAGTCAATCGGGTTTATTGCATTCAAAATTCTTTCATGTGGCTACAAACGGACTTTTTCCCACAGATAAAGTCTGCAATATTTTCTAAACAATAAATGGAATTTTAGGTATAAACACTAATCAAACTATTTACAATCCGAAATTTTTTTATATGTAAGATTCACCAAAATTGCTAAATAAATCTTTATACAGAATGAATTTGAACGAATAAAAGTAAATGTTTAGAATTCATAATAATTATATTCACTAGAAAATCTGCATTAGATAATATTGGACGTTTTTCAGTTTAATTGCAAAAATGTTGTAATAAATTTCAGTTCCTTTAAAAAACATTATTCGACCAAGTAAACTCATATTTTTTGTTCATATACATCTCTCTTTCACACGTATCTTTTTCTAGCATTTATTCAATGAATGCTAAAACTATAAACACTTTCTCAAATAATCATGTGACTTTTATATTTTCCAAAGGATCTTCCCGGCATGGCAGTGAGATCTAGTTTGCCCTCACACTGCAATAATAAATTATTGAATCAGCCAGTCTGTTGCAACATTTTTTAAAGAGCGCAGCAGTGTTTATTCCCAAAGCTCACATATAAATAGCCAGTAGCTACAATAGTACTATTACATTATTTATGCAATTGTTCCTTATTGCCATTCTTATACTTTTATGTATGTTATGAATACACAGAATGCTAATAACTGCATTGACAGAAACAACAGCTTTCTTCATGTTTATCTTCAGCACCAAAGTAACACGATAAATTTTGTCATTATGCACCGATTCATCTCAAACATATGCCCTTAATACGTGGGAATGGGCAGGGAGAGAACGCATTCTTGGGAAGGATGAACGCGTTCAGGGTAAGAGGAGCGAAAGAAAAGAAACCGAAGGCACGTAAAGAAAGCAAACGGCGGAAAAAGCAACAACTGACTCTGACCATGAGAGAAGTGCAAAATCAATACAGGGAAAGGTCACTTAATGTCAAGCTAATCTTCCTCCGCGAAAAGCAAGAAGTGATCAGTCAGAAATGATTTGTCACTGGAACTCTTCGTCACGAATTTCTCCGATATAGATGCATGAGATTCGCCCCCTTTTCCCTTTTTTTCTCCTTTGCTTTGTCTGGATCCCAGATACCGTCAGCTGTGCCTGAGGCGTCAGGGGAAATAAATTGCAATTTTCCCCTTTTTTATTCCCTATGACTTTCAGGTCTTCCTGGGAAAGGAAAAAAATACTGACATTTGTTATCAGTTTTATTGGGCTCAATTTAAATGGATTGGATCAAACGTCAAGGCTTTGCAAGGTATTTACAAAAGTGAAATTGACAAATTCATTGAACACCGAAGCTGCAATTCGATCCATCTAAATAAAAAGTCTAGCGATAACATATTGCTTTTTTATGTAATACTTTACCTATCGGAAATTTTGTATATATTGTTTGAGTGTCCTACCTTGTTCGGAGAACTTCAGTAACGCAATCGTCTGTCTTTTTCTGTTTTATATAATCTTTAGCAACCATTTTGTTCAATTTTCGTTTTACCTTGTTCGGACGACTTCAGATAAGTTATTGTCTATGCTCTTTAATTTCATATCATTTTAAGCAACATTTCAGAGAAAAATGGGTTAATAAGTTATAGAATTTCGAGAAGGAAATGCACGTTTAAAACATAGGAAATATTTTTTGTAAGTAACTATATTAAAATTATTATGATAATATACAGGGTTTTCTGAAACTTTAATAAAGCATTTGAAGATCATTGCTTTAAAAAATAACATACAACCTATTGATAAAAATATAATTTTTTATAAGTTGAAATGCAATCAAAAATGTTTTCTTTATTTTTGATTGATTGTGACAGATCAGTTAATCATGACAGATAAAAAATATTTCAATTATTTTTTCTCAAGATGGTTTAATCAAAAAGTATTTATACAATGTCATTTAATGATCGTATTTCTAAGTAAAAAATCCATTATGAAATGCATTTTAACTGAATCATCACAGTAGGAATGATGAGAAAAGTTAATTATTTACTTTGCAGAAGAAAATTTTGTAAAAGAATAGTGTCTTCAGTGTTTTATCGTAACGTATTTTAACTAGAAGCACATTAATGAGCAATGTGAGTTGCTCAAATAAGTTCCTTGTGCTGTGTGTATTGTGCAACAATATTATTTCATAGAAATATTTGGCAAGGCAGTATTTCACCAATAGATCACTTATATTCCCCCGATATTAATTATTCACGCATTTCTATACACAAATAGTTAACTTTAAATTTTTCTAGTTTGCAAAATGAATAATTATTTTATTTTGCAATTTAAAGGATAGCTCGTTAATCTAAATATTCTTTACCCCAAGTGTTCTTTGTTCATAATATTCTGAATATAACTATCAACAGCAGATCTTTGCTGTTGGACTGAGTTTCGACAACAATATTTTCTACGAAATTATGACAGAAACTGTCATCTTTATCCCATTAAAATAGTAATAAAAGACAGCATATGTATTTACAATTATCATTAGTTTGCCTTGTCTCATTTAAAAAGCTACATATAAAATGATTCAAGAATGTTTCGACGAATTTTGCAGGTAGATCCTGTATGCCAAAGGAAACCAGTTTAACATAGAAATATATAAATGGAAACGTAATGCGCGTGCAATATGATACAAAAAGACTAAGACAAAACAAATTAATGAAGATAGAGTATGCAAAACCGACTTATAATAAAAGTTACCTATTATGTTACAGACTATTACCAAGAATACACGTGCTTAGTGATCGTAAGTGTTGATTATAAAAGATTCAGCTTCACAAAGCCTCTGCTGAAGACGCGAAAGTAGTTCATGGTACAACACTCGTCTGTTAGGAAATATTTCTCAATAAAAATTCACTATTAACCCTCCAAGCGGCAGGGATGGGTTTTTCCATTTTTCATGTTCAGTCCAAAATCAGATAATTCTTATTTAAACGTATCTTTTCTTAAATATCCATGGATAAAGCATTCTTAAGATTACTGGAATATGCTCAAATGAAAAAAAATTAATTCACTCATTTTAACAGCTAAAATATCTAACTTGACTGCTGTAAGAACAAAATAATTGGACGTCTGGAGGGTAAATTTCATTGGATACAAGCTCACACTGGATCAGCCAACCCAAAAGTATGTAAGGCCGAATAAGGACCCGTGTGTGAAAATTTCATTAGATGTCCCGTACTCTAAACGCATGCCTGCCATCTCCGAACTGCAGCTTTACAAAATTTATTCAGCTTTACAAAACCTCTGGTATTGATGCGCGAGCGGTTCTTGGTACAGCGCACGTTTGTTTCGAAAACTTTCTGATTGCAAATTCACTATTTATTTTCATTAGATGTCCCATACTCTAAATGCATAGCAGCCATTTCAGTGCAACTCGACTTCAAGATGTAGCCTCTACTTGGGTTACCTCGTTGAATTCTATAATTGTATACCAAACAGCGTACTCCATCACGCGCAAGTATTTTTCAGCCTATATAAGAGATACCTAGTATTTAGTTACATAAATGATTTGTTTCGATGCGCCTCAACTACTCTTAAGGCTTGTCGCAACCCTTTCAATATCGTTTTCATGAAGGGATTCGTAATTTTACTTTCCAATAATAATACATGTATATTAGTAGTATGTATGTATTGCTAACGAACCATTCATAATAATAATGCAGATGTGTAAATTTCTGTTAATTGAAGGTTTTTTTTTCTGTAGTGTTATTTAAGGAACATTAAAGTAAACGGATTATCTTTTTATGCATAGAATTGCAAATAATGATACTTTTTTTAGTTTATTAAATTCTAATATTGCTAACTGTTGACAGCATAATTAAAACATTGCACCTTCTAAGGAAAGTAAAATAAACCACCAATTCTAATTTTTTCTTTCCTTTTAAGATGCACATTAATATTATAAGTAACTAAGAACTACAGCGTTTACAAATGTACTTCTACAAAAAAATGTACAAAACTGTACAATTACGAGTTGTTTAAGAAATTTCATTTATTTAAAACAGAAGATATTTAGATAAATGAAGACTTAACGAAGCTGCGATCTTTGGTGCATCATTTAAAAATAGAAGTGAAATATTCTTTTCCGAAATGAACGAATAAATTGTCCGTACTTCTAACATGCTAAACAAACTTAACCTCTTGCTTTATGTAACTTTTCCTTACACGTTGTTTAACAGACAGTATTCAGCTTAACACCGTAACGAGATACCACTAGTCAACTCTATATCAATGAAAACCATTGTCATGTGCGAGCAATAATAGGTGTCTCGAAACTGTACCTTTGTCTCTGGAACCCCTTTTAGTTATTTTATTAAAAGAATGGTGATCAACGGCAGCCTTAATCACCTTCTCAAAGCCTTATCACTTCCAGATTTGCATATCGCAGTATACACGGAGAGGCGTTACTCCTTCCTATAACTACTATCCGAAAGACACGCTATCATCCAAGTTGGGAGCGTGACAAATATTCCTAACTGAATAATCCCTTTGTCTTCCCTCCATTTCCCTTTCTGGGGGAAAACCGGATGAGGGAGGGAGTGATGAGGTGCTTTTAAAATTTTCTTCTCGAGAATGACTGGCTAATGAGACCACTGCTGTTGTGCGAATTTCCTCGATTAATTTTATGCTGATGAAATATGAATAGCCGACGTCTTGGAGTGCCCGTAATAAGAATCTGAAATCACATCGGACAACAGCACCTCCCAGCAGAACACCTCGGGGAGAGCGCGGAGGGAGGGCACCAGCAGATTCTACACCTTTAGTACAAAGCTGAGGATGATCATTATAGAGGGTGAAACTATTGTTAAGATACCAGGATTGAAGCGGCAGCGGATAACAGTTTGCTTCATTAAAGCTACAGAGAAAAGGATGATGGAATGTGGATGTTCATACTGCTGTAATTCATAGGTCATGCAGCAATTTCCAGCAAATTGCTGTGATTCCTTTTCTGGAATTTCCAGTAAGAATCAATTTTGATACATTGCTGATTGGGTTGGAGATAAGCATTCAGTAATTATCAACTCATGGAAAATTATCAACTCAAAAAAAATAATTATTTTAATTGTAAAAATAAGATATCTTTCGAAATGCTCATTTCCAAATTTAAGAAAATTTTGCTTATATTGTATATGCCACGGATTATGTAAGGCAAGGTATATTTATTAACATTAACATTAAACACTATCATATTTACAGTTGAATAATTGTAAAGAATGATTTCTCTTGGAAATATGCAGGTAAATTTCTCAAACGCATCTATGTGATGCGAGAACGACTGAAACAATATTTACTTAAAAAGTTGTAATTAAAAGTTAGTATAACTCTTCCGACAGTATGATAAATTTTAACTACTAAGATGATTAAGTACTTTGGTCAATGTTTGCAAAGACATAAATTTTAATTTATTAAAATAAATTCAGTTTCTATAAAGTAAACTGGAGGTATATAATTATAAACTAAAGCGAGAGCTTCAAAATCTTCTCTTCCACCTCGGAGATGAAAATAAATTAGGTTTTATTAAAATGATTCAGGAAATAAATTAAAGAAAATCAGCTGTTCATTCAAAATTAGATGGTATAAGGGAAACAACTAAATTTCGAGATGAAACAAAATTGCTATCAGAAAATTATGTTAAGTAGTTGAAATTAAATCTATTTGTTTATCTTTATCTTTGAATTTTTATTAAAAGAGGTCTCATAATGATTATAAGGGTAAATTACTCAGCGCAAAATCTTAAAATGTCTGTCAAATAATATATGAAAGTTTCAAACTTATTTAAGTTTTTACATTAAGAAAGTATTAGTTATTAATACAAGAAATGAAATCAATAAAAGCTAATTTCTTTTCCCTTCTGTATTTTAAATGAGGTAAAGTCTGATAATAGTGAATTCCAATTATCAGAACCCAGTTTTTCGAAGTACAGAATGCCTTAATTGTCATATTATTTATATTAATAATTACAAGTAATTGCAAACAGGTCGTGAATTAATATACTTTATGACCATCCAAGCATAAAGTAATCCCTTTTTTGGGTCATTTCATGTAGCAAGCCTTTATTTACAGGGTTATGTGTTAGTCATCTAGTCTGTTACTGTACTAATAGGAACTGTTCTTGCCTAAGTTGCCCTAGACCTGAGACATCTTTAATTATATTAATTACATTTCTTCGAAGTGGATCCATAAGGATTGCTTTAATTAAAAGCAGATGGAATTCATTGAAATCTTTCTGAGAAGTTCATTAACATTTTTTTGTTCAGTAAATATTGCAATATTTACTATCTTTCAATTTCCTAAGAGCAATTTCTGTATTAACAGTACCTGTTTTCTTTGAATTGTGATTATATTCAAAACTAACGATTATTTTTCTGTCGTTTTTATATGACTGTTAGGATCAATGCTTAAAAAAGAAATATCACAGACATAAAAGTGTAAAACTGAAAAATCATTTTTAAACGAAAACATTGGAAGTTGATGGGATATGCTAGCGCATGAAGAAATGATAATGGTATCATGCTGATGCATAAATAGACAAAGAATGCTTGATGTAAGAGTGAAAACAACATAATCTATTCATTAATGCTCTAAATGAGAACAAGAACTTCAGAAATTGGCAGTAGGGGAAATGCGGGGACATTGATATACTTTTTTTGGAAAGCTAAAAAGTGATTTTATCAACGGTAATAGTTAGAATTAATTCAGTATATTTATACATTTGTTAATCTAATTTATTATTTTAGTCGAGTTTTGGTCATAAATGACATAATAAAATACTTATCGCACTTTTCCCCTAAAAATGGAATAGTATCAATCTGTCCCGTGCTCAAAATGAGAACAAGAACTTCAGAAATTGGCAGTAGTGTAAATTCGGGACATTGATACACTTTTATTTGGAAAGCTAAAAAGGCTAGCTAGAACTAGAGGTACATTGATGCATGCCTGGGGCACATAGATTCTTTCAATGAAATATCGAAAATAATGATGATTAATAGTTGTGGGATAAAAAAAATTGTTTTATTAATAAATTTTGTATTCCAAATCAAAGTTTAACAGTTTAACAAAGTAGCAAATTTTTATTTTAATCATAATTCAACTTTTTTAATGAGACTGGAGAGATGAAACAATAATGCCACAGAAAATAAGTTATCTCTACAAGTAAAAAAGAGGAATGTGTGTAAAAATACTTTGGAGGGAGGAAATGTGTACCTCGAAACCGTTTCTTGAAATTTTAATTAATTAAAAAGTAAGGGAAATTTTCGCGTTGAAAACTTACAAAAATAATATAGCACAAAAATAATTTTCACGCCATCATAAAATGAAAAAATTATCTTTGCTATGATATTAATTAAGTAGCCGTACAATTTTTTCCCCAATTTTAATAAATTAATCTCTCTATATATAAAAGACAATGTTTGTGTGTGTGCGTGCGATCTTTAGAAGTAAAATATTGCACTTGCAGGCCTGAAATTTGTCACACAGGTAGTAGTAATGGTGGCTCAATGCACCTCGAAACCGAAAGTTTCAAATTCAATTAGAAAATTTTTTATTCAATTTTTGTGTTATTTTGAGTGATTTTCCATACTCATTTCTAAATTGAATTTTTTTCTAATGATCGTTGCAAGAAAATAGATACACCATAAAAAACAGCAAACAATTTCCGTTCTAGTCAAGTTTATTTTAGACGTCCACAAGTTTTCTTTAAACGAAAAAGTTGCTGTAAAATATTTTCTCTAATTTTAATAATTTTTAAAAAATATTTTCGGTATAATTTACAATAATACCTTTCATTGTTGCAACGCAATTCAAACTGTTTTCATTTCTTCAACAAATATTTAATTGCGTGTTTCTCTTTCATTGTTGAAAGCTGAACTAATATCCTAATACATTTTGCTTTCAAGTTTAATTTCACCAAAATTTTTGTGAAATATGTAAACCAAACTCTCTGAAATATTATGCATATTAATTTTGTTTATATATATGAAATGCAATGTTGTGTGTGTGCGTGTATGTATTATGTATGTGCGATGTTTAGACGTAAAATATTACACTTGCAGCTCTGAAATTTAGCACTCAGATAGTACTAATGGTGACTCAATGCACTTGGAAGCCCGAATTTTAAAATTTAATATAGGGAAGTTTTATTCAATATTTTTTGGTATTTTGTGTGATTTTCCGCATTCATTTCTACATAATATTGTTTCTAATGATCGTAGGAAGCAAGAAGATGCACCATCGAATGGAGCAAACAATTATCCTTTTAATAATGTTTGTTTTGAACGTCTAACATAATTTATTGATTTTTGAGAAATTTTTAAAAAATAGTAAATTTTCCTGAAAACATTTAAGAATTAAAACTCATCCCCCTGAATCCAGTGTTCTAATTTTGTTATAGCTTTCAAATTTTTTGAGATAACGACTGGAGAAATTCTTCCTGATTTAAAACAAGAACGGTTGAAATATCTTTTTTCCTAAGAGTTTTAAATATTTTTTTCTTGATCACTTCAAACGTTTTCCATCGCAAATATGAAGCGAAGATTGCTACCAAGTAAACGTTTCCCTCATGCATTCTTACTATTCATTGGCCGACTGCGTGCATTGAAACATATTTTTCGGTTTTGATTTCTTTTTTAAAACCCTATTTTATGTCATCATGGGCTTCTTTTATTTCGTTGTTGTCAAGATGCCACGTGCAACGCTGTGAGGGTACTTTTTGTAAAAAATATTTTACACTTAATTTACAAAAATAATTTTCATTTTTGCAATAAAATTCAAATAGTTTTCATTTAAACAAACACTTAATTGCGTGTTTCTCTTAGATAGCTCACTTTTACGTTTTTCCGTTTCTGAAGACGATGTTGCAAAGTAGTTTCTGTTACGGCACATTGACACACACAGAAGACGCGTATCAATGTGCCCAAACGGAGTACAATTATCAATCTGCCCCAAGAGCCCATTTTACTTTAACCCTCTGAAACCTACAGTGCTTTGAAATCTAGTTTCTTTAACACTCTCACTACGACACCCGCCCCAGCCGGCTTGGTAGGTTCTATACGAGCCAGGCGGATTTTCGGGCGGGCAAGGGTCAAACTAGGGGTTTGGGTAGTAAAGCGAAGTTCCCACAAGGGTTTCCTCGGGGAGGGGAAACGTCTGCTATTCATGGCTGACAGTGATGAATTGATTTCGCCTGTGGGAAACTTCATATGTTTTCAGAAAGAATTACACGCTGAACTTTCAAAATAAGATTCTGAAATAATTTTACCCTGTTATTTTTTTTACTAAATCTGTGTTTATTTGAATGAAAAAATATTAAAGCTAAGAATACAGTTTAAAAATTTAAATTTCTTAGAAATTCATTTATTAGAGTAAATTTTTTTTCGAATTTCTTGTAATGAAGACAAATATCATTTTGTACGTTAATAGATTAACAATGATTCCTTTAAAACGGGTTAACTTTTACTCCAGAAAATATAATTAAAATTATTTACTCATGAATATGTAATTTTTTGATTCACTGGGCTTGATTGAAGGATTCAAGATTTTAAATATAAACGAACAAAAACAAAACACTCGCAAGCTGTGCTAAATTTTATTAGTGATGTACTTGATTTTTAAAATTTCTTGTAATTTTTCTTCTCGATGACAAAAAAAATACAACAGTTTTTATATTTTTATAACTTAATTATAAATTAATCGATTAACTGAACTAAATTTCAATTCCTTACAAGAGGTGTTTCATAATTGCAAATTTGTATTAAAAATTATTTCAAGATTACATAATATTTATAATAATGAATTAAAAAGATCAATCAGTAAGGAATAATTAAAATAGAATGCTTTTTCCTTTATATACAACTAAAGAAAAGTGTACATTTAAAAATTGTTTTTATTAAATTTGTTTTTTCTTAAAACAATGCTGTAAATGTTTTGGTTAATAACGTGTTAAATAAAGACACTAAATTTTATTTCTAAGCGATAAGGAGTCATATTATAAAATCATATATCAGTGATTTAACTTCATTTTTTAGAAAAAGATAAGGATTGATGTTTTTCTACGTGACGTTTGAGGGACCAATAATTAAAACACATTCAGTCTAAAAGCTTTCCGAACTGATTTAGGATTTGGAAAATTGGAAATTGTCGGAAACATTGTTTAGTCAATTCATTAAATTTTAGCCAATCTCAAAAATTAAAATTCATGAAAAAAATCAATAACTTGACTGAATTTTTACCGGCCAAATAAACATTTAGAAAAAAAAATAGCTTTGACTAAAATATTTTACCTCAAACAATTTTAAAATATGGTAAAACGCACCGAATCTAACATAGTAGATTTACTACTTTCTGAGTTTGCTGCTTATATTGTTGATAAGTTACTTTATTTTATATTCTTTTTATTTAATAAAAAATTCTTTTCTTATAAATTAGGTATTAAAAATACTAGTTGAAATTCAATTAATCACATAGACTTTAATCTTGAATCAACTATCGTGAGATATAATGAATGGTGCATCAGTTTTGTTAGTTAAATCCATTTACTAAATTCCATCTATGTTATACTCTTATATATAAATCACTTACAGTACTCTCAATTTTCTAGTTTATCTTTTTTCGTACAAAGGAAATATAGACGTTCGCAATTCTATTTTATTTCTTGCAAACATTTGCGCTTTCCTCAAAAATAAATTCCCTTAAAATTGTTTATATTTCTCCCCTAGTCTAAGAAAGAAGCTTGTGTTTTTCATACAGAAACATGTGTCTCTCTATGTGAAAAGAAGTCTGTTAACCTGTTGCATTGTCATTACAAAATGTACCATCAAATCAATCACCGAATGTCGCTATAATTAGCGTTAAAAATGACCAAGGAAATAAAACGCTACATCTGGCCTTTACAGTCTATTTCAGAATCATTTATCTAGTAAGGAGTGGTAAAATTACTGGAACATGTGTCAGAGAGATTTTGCTATAGAATTGGGAGCCTTGCTTTGTAAAGGAGCTTATTTTCTCTTGTTCAGCGTGGATTGAACAGGACACAACTGAATTCCGAAGGGGATGTTCAAAATATTCCCTTTTTATTCTTAGTCATTTCTGAAGGTTACCAGTTTAGAATGGTTACAGGTTAATTTAATACAGGTTAATTTATCTCTCTTAAAAGGGATACCATTTTTGTGAAAAAAGAATTGTGAAGAATTATAATCCAAAAGTTTATCAAATAGCTAGTAAAAGGAATATAAATAGCCATGACAAATTTCATTTCCTGACTAAGGTGCTACATATTATTTTATAAATTAAATAAATTGTTTGAATATATTGAGCAAAATGACATTAAAAACAAAAATATTATGAACCCCTACTATCGGGGTAACAATTGAAAAAATCCCATTATGTTCTCCATCGAGGACTGTATCATTCAACCAGCGACCCCAGTCTCTAGCCCTGGGTCACGCTCCAGTGCGCTTTCGACCACCAACTGTGATGAGAAAAGGGGAGAAGGCGGACGAGTCCATTTCACAAATCCATATGTCAACAAAACCTCCGTATACAAAGGTAGCAAGATTTTGAGGGCCGCTAGGAGTCAGAGGGTTAAAACCCAAACCGGCCGAGGTCAGAGATGAAAAAAGGTAATCATTTCCCTCCCCCATCTGATTAGCAAGTGGTCATTTGCGTCGTGGGGGATCTTTATCGTCACGTTTCTAACATCCGAACCCTTGTTGTCTATATAGGGGTCGTTTACAATTTGTGATAACTAACAGGCATTACAGCAGGAATTTTTAACAATAAGTAAGCAGAGAGCTTAAAGTAAATTGAACATCTGCCCTCCAACACTTGCTGGAGAGATCAATCAAGAGTGCCAGGGGAAACAACGTTTTTAAAAAGATAAGATTGCTCTCCACCGTTTGCCAACCGTTTTCAAAGAGGGGAAGGAAATAAGCATACGACATTTTAGCCGCTGGGCCGTTGTCTGATAATTTGCATGACGGGCCGTATTAGCCGTTTAAACAAGTGGTTGCTCAAACACAACGTTAAACAAACTCAAAACTTCAGATAGTTCAAAAAATAAATGTTTTTTTCCACCTTTGGTGTATATTCCTTTGTAGGAAAATGTAACTAGTTAAAGAAATCACACAACACATACTTAGAGTAAAAATCACTTAGATGAGAAGATCAGCGGTTTGATTCATTCGTAAATTAACATTTGACTAAACATGGCCGAAAAATATTTCCTGTGCTGAGGGTTACCGTGGCATACATATGAGGAGATGTGAATATCTTGAGCCATTCCAGTCATCAAAATCTATGGACTGTATCAATGTTCCCTCGTATCAATCTGCTTCAACTCGTCCTATTCACTATAATATAGTTTAATAGAATGATTGATCATATAATCCCTTAGAATGAAAGTTGTTCCATGTAATAATTTCAAATTTCTAAGTTCCGTTGTATAAAATACATTTAGCCATGAAGAAAGCAAATGAACTACTTTAACCCTTTGAACGGCAAAAATATTTCAGCTGAATGCTTTTAAAAAAGCCTCTCTGTAGCTAAATGGTGAACGCAAATGTTTCGGAGCCGGTTTTCGGGTAATAAACAGAGAGCAGCTTTCTACGCCGGAGCCGGTTTAAGAGTAATAATCGAAGAACGACTTTCTGCGACGGAGCCGGTTTTAGAATAGTCATCAGAGAGCGACTTTCTACGTTTCAGCCGGTTGAAGTGTTAATTAAAGTTCAAAGTTTATATAGAGGGTTCTATAATAATAAAAATAGTTACTCAATTACTCTAGATTTACTAATGCATCTAATTTTCAGTGCATACAAATGAATCAAAAGAGGAGGTGTTTTATAGAATAAAAATTTAAGTGGAGGAATCCTGATTCACTTATAAAAATTATTTAGCAAATATGAAACGCAGGTAATGACGACACTAAGCAATTGCCATCTTTAAAGTTGAGTATCTTGTTTCTTTCCGGAGAATAATATTATTTGTCTAAT
The DNA here is from genome assembly GCA_013235015.1 of Araneus ventricosus. NCBI lineage: Eukaryota > Metazoa > Arthropoda > Arachnida > Araneae > Araneidae > Araneus > Araneus ventricosus. Next base: position 101,236 of record BGPR01003882.1, read on the forward strand.
TTTTAAAATTAGTGTTTTATTTCTGCTTAAATATGTTTACTTCATCATTAACTTAAGCATTCATATATACTTATAAATATGTTTACTGCTACAACAAATACTATTTTAAAAAGGCACGTATTTAAATAATGTACGCTATATTGGGCTTTCAAAATACCCAGGAAATTTCATCATC
>BGPR01003882.1:101420-115712 GCA_013235015.1 Araneus ventricosus
ACGCTATATTGGGCTTTCAAAATACCCAGGAAATTTCATTCCTAACACAGATGACACGTTACGATACATGAATATTCGTAAACATACATTCTAAGAAATGACAAATTCACTTTAGTATAATCAAATTTAAATAACTTATTTATCGCCATCTGATTATTACGATGATCCTAAAAGTAATATCTGAACAATAAACTTAAAAATTTCTTATACATCAATTGAAAGAAATATAGAGGTACCTCATTTCGCCTGTAAATAGCTTTATGATTCTTAGCTTCCGGTGTTCAGCATTCTAATATCCGATATTAAAACCTTTTTTCGAAACATGTTTCAATGAAACTTCCTTCTTTTTTCTCCATTCCGAACAAAGCACTTTCGCTTAGGGCTGAAATGTTGCCAGTTCCTCTTAAACCTTAATCTCGTTTTCGTGACAACAAACTACTGATGGAACAATCACTTTAAAATAAATTGACAAAATTTCTCAACGTCGAAAGGTAGTAAATTGAATTTAAGGTATAGAAAGCGGGCGGAAGTAAAAGACATAAATTGTTTCCCCGGCAGAAAGAAGACATTACACCAAGTAGCCAAACGTGCTGGATGCAAAATGAAGTTCTATTTTAAACTCCGTCGTGAATCTTTTCGATTAAAAATGATCAATGTGTAGGCACGGAAAGCTCCAAGGCTAATAAATTCTTCACACTGCACAATGATAATATGCTTCGTACCAACCCAATTAATTCTTTTAATTTATGGACATAAATTAAATCAACTATTGGATTTAATAGTGAAATTCAATTAATTTAATAAATAAGATGTCAAATGTTGAAGCTGGGATAAAATTAATTGTACTAGGTTTTATTAGTAAATATATTTGTTAAAAAATGAACTGTTTCTGCATTTTGCTGTGATCATCAAGAAGGAGATGGTTTTTTCGCGTCACTTTAGCTTAATTAAAAACTAAATTTTCCGAAATGCTTGTGTTTACTTTTTTAAATCAAAATGTTTAAATTTTACATTCACTATCTCCATCTTGATAATTTAGAAAGAATTTATGAAGAAGATGTTTCTATAGTCTGATTATTTATTGTTTCAAAGTAAATTAAAATTAAATTGTATTTATTTATCATCAGACTTTTAATAAATTTTCTTAACTAAATACAGATGTGCTACACTTATTTTTCATTTGATTTATATAATGAGCTGACATTTCAGTTGAAACTTCGATATTCGAAATCACTTCAGATGCATCACAAGAAATAAAGAATATTTTTTCCAAATAGTAAAACCATCCATGCTTCCTCTTATAAAATAAGAATGAATTTCTGAAAAAACAGAAAAAATGTTAGAAAATTTCTGTTTTTTCAGTAGATAAATGCATCTGATAGAGAAGCATCTCATAAATGCATCTGAAGAGCAGCACCTCATAAATGCATCTGAAAGAGCAGCATCTCATAAATGCATCTGATAGAGCAGGATCTCATAAAAACATCGCAACCTTTCGCACTGAAAGGCCTGATTAAATTTCAGGAGTTGGGCAAAAGACCACACAAGCAGTATCATAAAGGATATTGTTCGGTAATTATCATTATACTAGAAAATCACCTGCCACATGGTGTGACGGGTGCAAATTGTCTCTTCTTTCGAGAGATTTCCCGTCAATTTTGACGTGTTTACATAGATATATATGCGCGAGAAATGTTTAACATTAATTGAAAACAAATAAAATAAACATATGTTTTATGAAAGGAAATATTTTTTTTATTTACACATATCATTATTCAAAAAAACCTCTTGGTGAACAACATTCCGTCTGAAGTATTTTTCGTTGTTTAACAATTTTATTATAATTCAATAACCGTGAAATTCTCAGCTTGTCGAACGTAAGTCAAAAGTTAAAATTTCAAAGGAATTATTTTTCAAAATTATAATCATAACAAAGCACTTCTCTGCTTGTCGAACGTTGCCAAAAAATATTATCAAATTATGTCTTCACGATTGCAATAAACAATCAGATGCATCGTGGCGTCCAAACTATATCACGCGCATGATATACCACTGACGTAATTTACTTCTTTCTATTAAAAAACGGAAATTAATTTGAATTATATGATTAATATAATTTAAAAATTCTCGAGAACTATTGATCACAGCGAGATAAATTTAATATCAGTCGATCGAAAATTTTATTTCACTATTTTAGAGCCATTAAATTTGAAATTAGAATGACAATTACTCTTTTAAATTTAAAATTACTGAAATTTAGATTATCTAACAATGAAATAATGATGTTTAACGTCTCGCAGTGCTATGGCGCGAGTTTTATTATTGGTGACGTCAGAACGTTACCGAGAGACAGATCTGGGCTATTATATTAGTAATTACAGACATGTATATTATTTCAATGTAAATTGTAAATAACTGGTATGGCCGCATAAGAAACTCCAAAGGCCGCAGGAGCTCCACCCCTGTCATAGAGAATTTTACACAGTGCTTTTCGTTTAGCTATATATGTAAGGGTAGGATGCTGAATACTGATTTTTAAAATTTTTAGATTCATACCACTACCTTTTATTTTATTAACCGTTGTAAATGGATAATTTAGTGTTTTTGATACATTTAACTTATTGGATTTTGTTTCAAAATTAAAGATGTTATCTGAAAAATATTCAAAAAAGTTCTTTTTTTTTCAGATATGCAATGGAATTCTTTTTTCTGTACAAAGCAGATTCTTACGTGTTTTTCATAGCTGTTCTGTCTTTAGATATAATGATTCAGTAACTTTTGCAGCGTTCCTGAATAGCAATGTTATTCTCTGGAAAGAACAAAAACTTAACTTTCTATGCATTGCCTACTTACAAATGTCATTTCGTAATTAAAGAAAACTTTATAATGACAGAAGTTAAATTAATCTGACTCAATGTTTACTGTAAAATTAAATTGCTTTAAACCAATCGATTGTTTATATATTGCTTCAAAAATATTTTTTAAAAATGTCTGATTGGCCTGAGTAGTTTTGGTTGATATTTTTAATGGACAGTTGATCTTCACAGAATGTACAGTTTTAACAAATCATATCTTAAATAAATACATCATCATCAACATAAAAATCCTACTTCATTAATGTGTCTGTAGTGTCTCTAAGTAAAGTAATATATATATTTTTTATTTCCAATGACAAGGCAAAAAGGTTACAAAAGAACGTGTAACAAAAACAGAAGACCGAAGTCATTGCCCCAAGAGCGCTCTCGCTTCCCAATATCTCGACACCTCCGTAAGTCCTTGAAGAGCCCCACATGGGAGCAGGTGGTCCCTTTCCACTACTTCTCCAGAATCGCACAGTGGGCTAAAAGGTTCGCTAGAAATGCCTAAGCAATACAGATGGGCGGCAAGGCAATCGTGTCCAGTGGTCAGACGGAAGGCTGCAACTGCATCACGTCTAGGTTTGTCAGAAGTGCTAACCCTCCTCCAACTTTTTGCAGCGTGCAAGGGGTGCAACGCAGATCTGTTGTTGTTGATGATGATCCCCGAAGATCAGCAGAGCTATATCATGTCCATGAGTCTGTGTACCCTGAAGAAATCCAAAGTCAATGGAGGATTAGAAACAAGATCCTTTTGAGAAATTCCCAGGCATGCAAGAATATGATCAGGTGTGGCCTGTTCTGCAGTACATTTTGGGCAGATCTCAAAACACTTAGAATTATCAGAGAAAGTCAAACTTCTGATATGCCCACTGAGGAAGCGAGTAAGAGTTGTTTGGTCGCGTCTGCTGCAGTCAATTGATAGTCAGCCACCTGGTCGAGAACCCTGATGCCAGTGATGCACCGGTGGAATGATCCAGATGGTTTTATTCCTGCTTTTATCTCTAGAGAACAGCTCCAAGTAGGTGAGAGGTGCAGAAGGCACTGAAGCATCATCAGCACCTGCTTTAGCAAGTCCATCTGCAATCTCGTTACCTGGATGTTGAACATAGATCTACCTCCTCGTGGTGCAACCTGGGCAACGTCCCCGACGGCTAAGTGATCTACAATTCCGGCATGCGGTCTCCTTACTCTGCGTTTGCTTCCGTGAGACTTGAGGTTTCACAGTGAAATGCGGGTGGTTCATCCCAATTCAAAAAAGTCCAGATCCAACAGTCTCTATCAAAGTAAAGTAGTATTTATGGCAACATATTCTCCATTAATACATGCAACTGATGCAGTGTTTCTCAACCTTTTAGTATTTGCGACCCAATTTTCAATCATAATTTTCTTCGCCCCCTGCTTCTCATACAAAAATAATGTACGCAATAATAATATATTTTTGGTATTTTGACGTTAAGGCTATACTTCGACCTTAATTACAAACCTTGCAAATTACTAAGAAAAAATAAATTATTTCAATAAATAAAAAAAAAATTTAATAATATTTTCTTTTTGATATGCTTGTGCGCCCCATTTAGTGTTATTACGTCCCCCCATGGGGGCGCACCCCACAGTTTTAGAATCGCTGAGCTAATGTATAGTCTGGGGTTCGTTGCTGTCTACTGATCACAAAAGGCTTATGAATTGACACCTCTGGTATTTTTACACTGAAGATCGAAAATCTGTTTTGGGAATTTGAATAAAACTTGCCTAGAAATAAACAAGACACTGATTTTCACGACTTGTGTACATTTTCCGCACTAATACATCCATGACATAAGAGTTGAAATTAAAACATAACAATTCAAGCAAAGCTTAGCAGTTGGTAGCAAAGACTTCAGGAACGTGATCAGCATTATAATGCAGGATTCCGTTCCGCTGTTTGCATCTACAAACATGGTTTGTAAAAATACAACAGATTTTAACACTTAAAATTTAGAGAAAGATGCTGGCATTATTTTTATGAATCTACTTTAACATTAATAGTGAAAGTCCGCTTTAATATCAACTGGATGCCGTGCCTTCTCAAAATCATCAATAATAATAGTTATGTGTTTTAAATTTTTAATTTGCATTTTGGTTACCGTTTCGAAAGTTCTAAAAATGTGAATTTAACAAGGTTTTACATATTCATTAAACTGTCTTCTGTTCCAACTATGCGATAAATGTAACCATTAACTAATCATCATAGTATTATGATCTTGTAGAATAAGAAAATTAGAGAAATTTATTCAAATTAAATTAAGTTATTAAGCACATGAAAAGAAATTTAAAAGGAAAATCTGAAAGAGAAATATATTCATATTATAACTCAAAGCAATTCTTCGTTGCTTTTAAAGATAATAATAAAAACATTAATAGAATATACCAATGGAAATATTGTTGGTCGTCTAAGTTCCATTCTTTGACTTTTACGAAAATATTCTTTCATATATAATTTTTTTTATTATTTATAAGCTTTTTTCATATTTCTTTACTGAATCGATATTTTTGATTAAAGATTCTTAAATAAGATACAGGAAGTAAAAAATATTTTATATTGAATTGAAAATAACGATGTGAAATTAATTTTAACGAAGTAAATTAATGTTTAAAGAAATATCTCTTTCCAAAATTAAATTAATATTAAAAATAAGTTTTTATATGTATTAGGAGTCTTTTTTCCTCACATTTGCATATTTTATTGTCAAAATAAAATATGCAAAGGAGTGTTTAAATTTCCATTCATACAATTTACACAAAACTAACCATTTTTGTTAGGCTGCATTTGGCTAATAATTTCGCTATTTGCATTCGAGTTTTGAATATTTGTATTTTTTCCGCTTAATTCAATTATTGAGGATGAAAGTATTTCTGTCTATTGGAAAGAGTTTTTTTAGTTGTCTTACAATTTACGTTAGTTTTTACTATGTCTTCATAGAAAATTAAATATGAAGTTTTTTAAAATGTAAGCTATTTTTTATATTTGGAGCATCAAATGTTGCAAGAGTTATAACGCATAAAACCTTTTGACTGTAACCCATGTACAGTAAATATTTTACATTTTTATGTTTCTTAGTTTTGATCATCGTTTCTACATTTAGAAATCCATATGTGAACGGAACAGTGAAAATGATATTTGTAACATAAATACAAAGCAATAATAAACACTGTGAAATAATCTGTAAAATATTATTTGAATAGAGTTAAGTGTAAAATAATGTGAATAAAGCGAAAACAAAATTCAATTTAAATTCATGAATCAATAAATAATAGAGAAGTAACTAAAGTGAATAAGATAAAATGTCTTAGCAATGAAAAATGTAATTGAATACTTGCTACTGAAATATCAAGTATTTCTATCTCATACATTAAGAGATATTTTATAATTTTTTATTTGGAAGTGTTTTTTAAAATGCCAAAAAAATACTGGAAATGTACTCAGAATTCTTAAAAGTTATTGATAATGAAAAGAAACAGTTATAATTTAAAAATTCTATGGAAACGTTATATTTCCATATTTAAGGGGAGTTGGAGCCTTTAATCCGAGAATGTTAAATTGGCCACTTTGATGTAACTTAGATTCATGTTTCAAATTTTTTATACAAATAAAGTACATCATTATCATTGCACTTAAATGATTTTTTTAATTCAAGAATTTATTTTTTACACATTTTCTTGTGCCAAAACAAAAAATATTAGATTGGCCATTTCGATGTATCCTTTCACAAAATCTATTGTAGATACATATTTGAAAATTTTTTATAAAAGTGAAGTACACCTTTATCATTATACTGAGCTGAGATTGTTGAAAAAAACTCAAACATTTATTTTTTACAATTTTTTTTGTGTCAAAATAGGGTAAAATTTCACTTTGAATAATTAAACAATTTTTAAATTTATAAAAAATTAAAAATTAACCAGAAGCTCATTTCAGTATCTTGAGAAAGGTGTTGTTTACTTGGATAAAAATTTTAAAGATGTATCTTTAGTAGAGTTTGAGAAAAGGTACATCGAAATTGCCAATTTAATTTTTTTTTCCTTTGACAGAAAAAAATTTGTGAAAAATAAATTTTTGAATTTAAAAAAATAATTTTAGTGTAATGAAAAAGATGTACTTTACTTGTATAAAAAATTCAAACATGAGCCTGTAACAAATTTTGAGAAAAAGCCAATTAATGTGGCCAATTTAATTTTTTTTGTTTTGACACAAAAAATTTGTAAAAAATAAATTTTTGAATTCAAAAAATAATTTTAGTATAAAGAGAAAGTTGTACTTTACTTGCATAAAAAAATTCAAACATGAACCTGTAAATAATTTTGAGAAAAGGCTAATTTCATTTTTTTTTTTGTTTTGACACAAAAAAATTTGCATAAAATAAATTTTTGAATTTAAAAAAGTAATTTTAGTACCTGTATAAAAAAATTCAAAAATGAACCTGTAACAAATGTTGAGAAAAGGCCAATTGAAGTGGCCGATTCAAATTTTTTTTGTTTCGACACAAAAAATTTGTAAAAAATAAATTTTTGAATTTAAAAAATAATTTTAGTATAATGAGAAGGATGCATTTTACTTGTATAAAAAATGCAAACATGAACCTGTAACAAAGTTTGAGAAAAGGCCAATCGAAGTGGCCAATTTAACATTTTCGGAATAAGGATTCCAACTCTCCATAATCCTTTTAATGAGTTGGTAGATGATGTTCCTAGAAAGGGATGGATTGATTGATTTTTCAAATATTTGACGTTTTGTTAATTGATAGCTGAAATTTTTCCAAATAGTTACATTGATTAATGCATTTTAATAAATGCTATTTCTAATTTATGCTTTTCCTAAATGTTGAAATATTGCGCAAGAAGCAAAGACGCTAAATTCCCTCCTCCTTTCATCAGGGGAAATCAGTCCTACTTTTATCCACAAAGGATGCCTATATTTCTGATTCTATCCTTATTCGCACGGGTGGGTAAAACCACCATTAAAATCACCTTTGCACAAGCACATATAAACAACTTAAATAATTCCACCTACTGCGCAAGTTAAATGTATCTTTGGCGAATGGAACGATAATTGATGGCTGTGATTGTGTAGTATTGGGTAATTTTCTCTTTGATGCTTCGTCATTTTTAATGACTTAATTGATCAGGTCTAAACAGTGTTCCTACAACTACAAGTTGTATTTCTTTCTCTGTTGAATAGACATTTCCCGACTTAATATGCTAGTATTCAATTTTTTTGTAAACTTTATCATTGCATCAGGATGTGCAGTTTCATAATGGATTGCCTTGAAAAGTAATTGCTTTTTTCTGTGTAAATAAAACTCGGATTTTTGATAGAAAAGAAAACTAACACTTTTGTTCTTTGATCTTATGCTTTCTTTTACTCCCACGAGGGGGCACCACGAGCTTGTGGATGAGAAGTCGCCGGATTTCCTGGTGTATAGAAATGATGTGGGGCTCAGTTACCTCCAATCAGATGGAGGGGTGTACCTCCTTCGAGAGGGGTTGGGCCGTGGCCGGTGATGGCTATTAGGACTCCGTTCTTAGTTCCCGCCTGCTGTCGTGACGCCGGTTATTCAATGTCTCCTTGTGCAAAGGCAGGGCGAGGATAACTCTTTCGAGATTATGCTTTCTTTCAAGAATCTTCTTGTATCCAGGCTTATAAAATCTCTTATTCTTATTAGCGAAAATTATGTCTAAGGATTATTCCATATCCCCATGAGTAACGAGAGACTTCTCACTCGTGGTGTTTTCTAACGAACGAAACAAGTACTAGTCTAATGGCGATGGGTTTTTTGAATATGATGGGTGTAGCAAAATGTCTTATTCAGTAATTCAAAAAAATCTGAGAGGTTACTAAACTTGTATGTGGCTTAGCTTTATCACAGTGAAATTAATCGCTATGGAATTTTATTTGATCGAATAGTTTAGTTTGCACAATTTATTAGGGATTCTGTTCGATAGAATAGTTTAGTTTGAACAATTTATTAGGGATTCTGTTCGATAGAATACTTTAGTTTGCACAATTTATTAGGGATTCGGTTTGATAGAAAAGTTTAGTTTGCCTAATTTATTAGTTATTATGTTTGATAAAAATGTTTAGTTTAGCCAGTTGTCGAGAATGCACTCCCAAATGGATGGATTGTTTCCTTAACCAGTATATGCCCAAACTAATTTAAAGCATAAATTTTAATAAATTTTTATTAACTTACGTTTAAAACACCAATACTAAGTAAATTATGAAGTATAATTGGAATTGGAGAAGAAGTAAGAAACCTTTTTGGTTTTATTCTTTATTCTTTTTAGAAAAATTATATAAAATTAGCAAAAACGTCATTTTCATAAACTTTTTTTGCATAAATATTAAAGATTTTTGAAATACAGTAAAATATAAAAAAGACTCACCTTCCAATTCCTTGCATATGACCTCGAAAATAAATCAAAGGAAAAATAAAAAAAATTCAAAACGACGACACTCTGATTTCAAAATCTGGTTAGAGTTAACTGGTGGTATAAACCTGCTGAAAACTGCTTAGGAGTTTTTTAATACCCATCGAATTCATAGAAAAAAGCAAAAACGTCACACTGAAATGCATTCGATTCAGCCACGGAAGTGACAGTCCTATAATAGGAATATAATAGGAAGTGTAACTGTCCTATAAATAGGACGCTGGGCGTTAACGAGTTAATAAATTTCCAAAATATACTATAATATTGAAATCCAACTAAAATGGCAAAGTAACCTTTTGAGGAATAACCTTTAATATAGAGGTAACCTTTTAAGGCTTTTAATGAATTTTGAGCATGTCAATTATGTTACTTGCTCATTTTTGTTCGTTTGACATACACATGAGATATATACTTTTCAGTACAAGTTATTATAACCTTCAAAATGCACAGTATTATGCAGTCTCAAAACAGAAAATCGAAGGCAAAAAAGAAAAACCGAGGGTTTACTAATAAATCAATATTTAAAAAAAAAATTTCAGCGTTCAAATTCGATATTTTTCGGCTTTATTGATAAGGGATGACTAGAACTAATTAATACTTTAATTTGGTTGTTACAAATTATTTGTGTACTTCCTGAGCATGGTGCACTCTTAAACTCAATATTTCTAACCGAATGTAAGTTTTTACTCTAATTTTATTTCAAAGAATTTTCGCCACATATGACAATATAGCATTTCAGAATCTTGGGCAGCATTCCTTTTTTGAAAAATAGTGTTAGGTATAACGGAAATGCCTTTTATTCTCCATTTAGCAATCGGTTCTAAAAATTTTTTTGGCAAAATTATGATTTAGCGTTGATAAAATATTACCAAATTATCAACATTATAACAAAAATAAATTGAACGCATACCTTTGAATGCATTAGAACTGAACAAAATAACTTTTTGATCAATACACTGAAAATACAAAAGTCAAAAGCAGAGCTCTTTCAAACTTATATATATATACAAAGTCAGGTTTCAATACGTCAGCGACTTGAAATTGCAAAAGTTCCTGCAATAATTTTTAGCCGTATTAGAGCGCGTTGTTAGCAGCTTTCACTCTCTCTTTGGCTTTACACTTTACTTTCTGTATATATAGGAGAATTACAAAATAACATTCGGGGTTTATCTCAGTATATTTCAAAAAGTATTACAACTATGAAAATACACAATACCTCATAAAAAATTGAAATGTCACAATTTTTTTCGGATAATTTCAAAAATTCTATATATCTTCCTTTCGTTGCACAGCACGCATCTGTAAGGAAGTCCAATTCTCCCCAAACACGTTGGGCAGTCTTACTGTCTGTATTCGAAAGGAGTTGGTAATACGGTTCTGGAGCTCATTTAACATAGCTGGCTTTGGAGGCACATACTTGGCATGGTGCTTTTATGTAATACCAAGGGAAGAAATCACAAAAAGTAAGATCTGGAGACTTTGGAATCCGCAACAAAGGGATAAGATGACAATCCTACATCGACCAATTCATTGTCTCTACATGCAATAAATATCTTCTTTTACTTTACTGTTCACCGCTAAAATGGTTTTGAGCTACAACTGGAGGCTCACGTGGGAAAGTGAAACAATGGAAATAAATAACTAACACTATCTTCTCCTTCCGCCGATAAGAATTGAGAGAATAATTAATATTTTAAAATTTACAGTAGAATCCCGCTAATCCGGACTAGATGGGATAGGACCCTGTCCGGATCACTAAAAGTCCGGATTAAACAGAATTTGCCATAAAATGCAAGTTTTCGATGGGCAAAACCATAAAAATCGATGTTTTTCTTCATTTTTTTTATAAATACATGCAACTTTTCTCACTGCTTAATTTTAGATACGTTTTTAACCTACGAACTGATGTAGGATTAATAAAACGAAACACTTTTGTACATAATTAAAATTCAAAATATATTGATTGTACAGTACAAAAAAACATAGATCGCCACTGTTAATTAATAATTTTTAAAAAGAAAGAAACGTTAAATTCTGAACAGGACTATAAAATAAAACTACACTACTATACTGAAAACCAGAATAACATTTTTAGATTCACTAGAAAAGATCCCTAATGTTCTTTTGCTTTAAAGAAGATCCACGCCGTTTCCGTCCGGATTAGCGGGATTCTACTGTATATAATTTCAAATCCCGATGAATATTTTGTAAGTAGCCTGCATTTATTTTTCCAGTACTGTGCCGATGTATTATGTCAATACAGATCGACAACAAACTGTACTCCAATGGACCTGTTGTTAGTGACTTGATCTGTAATGTGTCTGACCAATGCGAGAGACTACGTCAAATTGACTCGCCCTCGCATTAATCATATCATCTCTCAAAAGCACCTTTCATTTGGTGAACTGAATCCTTTGTGTGCTATATTTCGCGTGTACTTTAATGTCATACACGCCTTAATCCTCTACCCTGTAATTAATCATCAAAGTATATACTTTTTCAACTCATTTTCTTTAATTCTCTTTTAATTCATTCAATTTCTTTCATCCTTCTGTGTGTTATATTTCGCATGTACTTTAATGTCATACACACCTTCATCCTCTGATCTGTAATTAGTCATCAAAGTATATACTTTTCAACTCATTTTCTTTAATTCTCTTTTAATTCATTCAATTTCTTTCATCCTTCTGTGTACTATATTTCGCATGTACTTTAATGTCATACACACCTTCATCCTCTGATCTGTAATTAGTCATCAAAGTATATACTTTTCAACTCATTTTCTTTAATTCCCTTTTAATTCAATCAATTTCTTTCATCTTCTCTAATTCATTCATTTAATTCCCGTTCTTCATTTTCTGGTGCAAAGTGTCTAACTCATGTTTATTCACGAATTTTCTTAAAATCCAGCATTTAAAAATTATTTAGACAAGGAAAATTCGATTAAAATAAAAGAACTCGAATTATTCGCTTTCAAAGATCATTTCTTAAATAAAAAGCTTTGAATTAAATCTTCAATAGCTATTATTGCCACATATATTAAAAAAAATACTTGTAGAGGTTTTTTCTTTTAGTGCGGACATTTGTAGTTCTCTTTATATTCTTTGCAATAGTGTTTGCTCTAAAAGAAAGTAGAGAAAAAATATTATAATGGCATTCCGGTAGACTTAATTAAGCCGATTTAAAACTAATTTAAAGCCATCATTTTATCAGCAGTAATTATTTTTGTGTTGTGTTGAAAGATTTGATGCCATGTATAAAGTGGATGGGAAGATAGCGGAAATAAAATAGAATATATCCAAATATTTATCCCCATCATCATTAAATCTGAATAAAGTTAAAAAAGCAAATATGAAAAGTAATCCAAATATATATTTCAATTAGCACTCTGTAGAGTTTTTGATATTTTGACGGGTAACATTGATTTCTTCTATTTACTTTTTTTACATCGTTCCTTGCATGTGTTCGTTATTTCACCATGTACTCAGTGTTCCTGGGAACAATAATAAAAAATAATTTAACCATCTGATATAAAGTTTATTTGTATATTCATGTAATCAAGTACCCTTAATAAATATTAATTACTACATTCAATTGCAATAAAATAAGTCTTAAAATATTACGCCTGACAATTGTAGTTGCTAATGGAATAAGAAAAGCATAATTGCTATAATTATTTATTCCTAAAATATTTGCCTTCATTTTCTTTGGAACTGAAATGCCCGAATTTCAAGTGAATTAAGACCCATTTCATTTTGAAAATTACTACGCATATGTTTTTCATCATGCTTAACTAAGAAAACAATTATGCCTCTTAAATTACTTTTCAAGCATGTTTATTCCCGCACAATCCAGTTATGTATACGAAATTTGTAACTGAAATAATTAGCATAGCGAAACAGTTTCCCTGTGAAATATGACCACAAAACAAAGAAACAGGCCTTAAGTAAAAGAATTAAGTGGGTGTTACGGCGAAAAGCTTAAAGAAATATCTTTTTAGGTTTAATGAAATTCCGAAGGGGAAAACGTGATGATGCATACCAATAAGGTGGAAAGTTCTCGAAAGCTATTTGGCTTATTCGATTGTCGAGGTATACATTGCAGGATGCCGTTTGCCTGATTTTGCGGAATCCTGTTTACTCGTTGTGAGGAAATCTCCTAAAAAACTTGGAATTTTGAAATGACCTCCTCTTATAACACGGAAACCCTTTTTATAAGCCGAGTTACAAATTCCGATAGCATCTTCGGTCGCAAGAAATTCTCCTGGGTTGTCATAGTAACGAAGAAAAAAAGGATATACAGATACATATATATATGTATAGATATATAAGTAGCGGTTTTCCAAAAAAGTCAAAGTTCTTTATTCAAAATATGATAGCGTGGAAGTTTTCGGTTGTGCGGAAAAAGCACATTTTGAGAGGTTTACTCAAGCTGTTTGTGATTTCCAACCTGTCTGCTAGAGATCAAATAAAGTTTGCGTCAATATTCAATTCTGGTTCGCACTTTGATTTTTCACTCGTCTGATTCGGTGCTGTACGAGAGGCACTCGCAACGGCCTCACGCGAATCCTTTTGTGCACTTGGCGAAATGTATTTTTCTCCTTTTCTTGCTCGGAAACATTCTATAGAAGTTCAGAGATTGTTTTGAAGTCCTTCTTTTCGGCTAGACTGACTAACCATGCTTCGAATGTTATTCAAAGGAAACTCGATTTTTCTTATACTTTATCTTGTATTTCTGAAAATGTACGTAAGATGTATAATATAAATAGCTGTTTTTCTATGGCTTTGTTCTGCACAGGTATTCGACATTATTATTCCAATTCGTTGAAATTTGTGTGGTTTTCTCGAAAACAATATTAAATATCCGTGTCCGACGGCAATATAGGGAACATTATACAGAAGTTTAGAGATTGGTTTGAGGTTCTTCTTTTCGGCTAGATGGACTAACGATGCTTCGAATGTTATTCAGA
>BGPR01003883.1:0-11166 GCA_013235015.1 Araneus ventricosus
AAAAGCACAAAACAAACGAAAATGGAAGAATTCTTGAATAAAAAATATAAATACATTTAAGAAGATTTAAAAAGAATCAAATACAAAAATCCGAATACAAATACAAAAAATCCGAATACAAAAGACCTAGAATAAAATAAAAAACAGCCGTAACATAAAAAATAATAAAATAAAAATAATAAATTGTTTTTCTTATATATATATATATAAACAACTGTCATAACTGAAAGTTTCTACGCTCGAGGCTCTCATGGTGGTTGTTCTTTCTCTTCAGGAAAAACAAGGAATGGTTTTATTTTGAGCATATCTTTTAGTTTGCTAGTCTTCCTTTTCAGTTCTTCAGAGGCAGGTGTTACGTTTCTGCATATATGGAAACGGAAATGAAAATGGTTTTTCAATATTTGTTATCTAAATTATAATTTCATCTTTATTTTAGATATTTCGAAAGGTAGAAGATAATGGATTTGAGGTGCAAAACATGAGATCTAAACTTTAATTTGATTACTAATTGAATAATTAAATAGAACAGTTTACGTCATTTATAGGATTTTGTAAAATGAAAATAATAGAGTTTCTATCCTCCTATAATTTGAATTGTATTTTCTTCTATGTTTGTAAATACAATTTTTTCAGACATTTAGCTTGAACTGGCATCAAATTGATTAAGTTTAAATAGAGCGGAAAGGGATACTGTAAACTATGAAGAATAAACATATTTATTAACAAGTGCAAAACGATAAAACTACAATATATTTATTCTCCATATAATGCAAATATTGTTTGTTTATTTTAGGTACTAAATCTTTATCTTTAATAATAATAAAGAAGAATGTGTGTAATTGTGTTAGCGCTCCACAAGGAAAATCGCTGAATCGAGAGGTACGAAATTTGGCACAAACATACTTTGAGGGTGGGAATGTGCACCTCTGAGCCATTTCTTGAAATTAAAATTATAATTATTTAAATTTAAATTATTTTCCTTAATAACATAATACAGCACAAATATCATTTATATTTTTAGGCCATCTGAAAGTGCAAAAATTACCTTTTCAATGATATCAATTAAGTTACCGTACAATTTTTTTCTTTAATTTTAATAAATTATAAAAAAAATATTTTTTGGCATAATTTGCAACAATACTTTTGTTATTGAAACGTAACCGTTCAAACCATTTTCATTGATTAAACAAATATTTATTTGCGTGTGTCTCTTCCATTGTTGAAAGCTAATGTAATATCTGAATGTTTAATGCTATGTTTTAATGAGCATATTTTCATCCAGCTAACATGCTGCTAGAAGTAGAATGTTCTTCATTTACAATGGATACCATCACATGCAAATTTAAAATATAACGATATTGCTGATAGTCTTGCTAAAGAAGGTACTACCATGCGTCAGGTCCATGTAGAATCCTTGACTTATTTTGAGTTATATTCAAGAAGAAAGGCCCTTGTTAACATTCTTGGCATCCACCAGCTCATTCATGGTATCGTAGTGAAGGCCGGATGCTGCTATACATTTTAAGGGGGATAGGAAAGACCAAACAGCTTTGGCTCGCTTATCATCCGGTCACTTAAAAACCCTCAGATTCTCTCGTGGTGATAAGAAGTTCAACATCTGCACAAAGTGCAACGTGATTGAGGCCACTCCGCAACATCTGCTTGACTATGTTGCCTTGGTGTATGATGCCCTATTTAAGCGGCCGGATTTCGTGTTGGAGGTGATGAAGGCGAACGATCTCATGGATCTAATCTGATTCATATCAGAAGGATTAGTAAGAAGAAGAAGAAGAAGTAGAAAGTGCCATGTCATTTTAAAGTTAAAATCAAATGCATATTTTACAAAAGGAGTAAGAGAGTAAAGTTGATGCCAACAGCGTGCAATTGAATGTCACATAACACAGACAGTTGCGAGACTCCATTAGGGATGTTTAAGCAAACAACTAACAAAATAGGTATATTGAAAAAAGATGAGCTAAATGTCTATTACAATTGGAAATTTAAAATTAATTTGTTAAAGGAACCATTAACATCAAATTATACATAAGAGATTTAATTGAAATTATATTCCCGGCAAACAAGTTGGGTTTCCGAAGGCGGCTAGTACTGAATAAAGGCAAAAAAGTAATCGCACATTTTCAAAGGATTTTTAGGGTCTTACCTCTCTAGTTTTACCTGTAAGTATTTGAAATTAAAATACTAATAAAGGTTCTTAATGCTCTGTTATATTTTAGCTTATAACCATTTTCAATCAAACCATTGCCAAAAAAGGGATTAATTTTGAAGGAAATACTGATTTCAAATTACAGAGCAGGTTTAAGCGATCAGTGTTCCTTTAATCTGATAAATAAGAATAAAGCACAATTTATCTTTTAAATTATCATATTTAATTGCCATCATTCCATAATTTACTTACAGCTTATATGATTACAAGCACACATAAATAAATGACAAAAGATAGACAGTAAATAAGTAATTGGATTTTTTAATAATTGTATCTTTAAAGTAATTGGATCTTTTATTTCTGATTGCTTCATAGCCAGTGTGTGGAGTAATTGCAGACAAACAGAGCCTTTCTTTTTTCTAAACGTGAATTGTCTGTTCTTATTTAGAAATGAAAAAATGATAAATATGCTAATATTTATTTGTAAAATAATTCTTAATGAGCAGGTAATTCCCCTATAATTTTCTGTTCAACTTAGGAGTAAAAATTGATGAAAACTCTAAAATTTTATTCATATAATTCTTATTGATCAAGTATTCATATTGATTTCAGAGTGAAAAAATGAAGAAATATGATACTTTTTTATTTAAAAAAATTTTAGCGAGCAGGAAATTTCCCCTTAATTTCCTTTTGCAATTAATCAGAATGTTTGAATGGATTTCTAAATTAAGATATTACTCTGCATGGTTGAATAAACGAATGCATAGTAGATAAAAATTTAGAATGTTGTAGCTAATTACAAACTTCCATTAAAAAGTTTTACTTGACTTAACATGCTTCAGATTCTAAGGATGAAATTTCGTAATCGAATTTTCTCTCATTTCCTTATGAGCCAGAGTTTCGAAATTTTGTATATTTATGTATGAAGCACCGTGAAAGGTTTTTTACTTTTGGAAGTCCGTTTAAACAAATTGTAGTCTGTTAGATTTAGATATGTTTGCATCTAAAAGAAGAAACACAGAATTGGAAAAAATAGTTACTCTGAATACTAATTTATACATAATAACTTTTACAAACAATTTTTGATTGGACTGACAAAATTCATTTATCAATTTCACTTCATGGTGGATTTATGGAATGCGTTACATTGTAAATAATCTCATATCTAATTTATTCGGAAATTAACTTTTGTAAATTCCATTTTTTAAAAATTTATTATGTTATTAAAGATTTTAATTGAAATGCAGAACGTTTTTAACAGTCAAATTGTGTATTTAGAATTGAATTCAATATTTTAAACACCGATTAAATCTTAAACAATACAGAAATAACTAACATAAGCGACTCTATTTATTATTGAAGAAAAGTATTCTAAAACTTTTTGCAAAAAAGTATTTTAAAACTCTTTTTCAATCTATTTTTAGCAGATGATACTGTTTCTACTTATTTAAGATCTTATGCGTTAATTTTAAGTAAATGACATTAAAAATTTAATTTCTTCTTTGAGGAATCGGAGATAATGATCTTTAAATTCATTAGTCATTTTCTCAAATTAGTGATGTAGAATAAAACTATCTTTACTATCTGATTTAAGCTGTAAAATACCTCAAAATTACTCATAGATATCTTGTAATAGCTATACAAAAAAGGGATGAGGAAATTCAAAGGCCTCTCAAAAAACCGTACTCGAAGAAGATATAGTAAAAATATGGTAAGAAGTCAAAAAGTTATTTACATTGTAATATTTGTAACAAATAAAAAATATATTTGTAAAATTATTAATTTCAAGATTAATATTAAAATACTATTAAATCACCCGTCATGGTATGACGGTTGCAAATTGCCTCTTAATTCTAGAGATTTCCCTTCAAATTTGACGTGTTTAAATAGATATATATGCGAGAGAAATGTTTAACATTGATTGAAAAGAAATAAAATAAACATATGTTCTATGACCGGAAATATTTTTTATTTACATATAATTTACATATTTCTTTATTCAAAACACCTCTTGGTAAAGAAAATTCCGTGTGAAATTTTTTTCGTTGTTTAACAATTTTCCTTGTACTTCAGATGTCTAATCAAAACAAAGCACTTCTCTGCTTGTAAAACGTCGCCAAAAAATATTATCGAATTATATCATCACAATTGAATAAATAATCAGATGATTTACTACTTTCTATTGAAAAACGGAAATTAATTTGAAATATATGATTAATATAATTTAAAATTTCTTGGGAACTACTGATCATAGCGAGATAAATTTTATATCAATCGATAGAAAATTTTATTTCATTATTTTAGAGTATTTAAATTTGAAATTAGAACGACAATTTCTCGTATAAAATTTAAAATTACTGAAATTATGTTCTCTAAGAATGAAATAATGCTGTTTAACGTCTCGCAGTGCTATGGCGCGAGTTTTATTGTTGGCGACGACAGAGAGTTACTGAGAGACAGATCTGGGCTATTATATTAGTAATTTTAAAAAAGAAATTAATTAAATAAAAAATCGTTCAGACATAAAAGAAATTAATTAAAAAATCGTTTGGCACCAATATATTTCTAAAGGTAATAAAAAATAGAATGGCAACTCCATATTTGTATTTAGCGAATGTTGCCTAGCAACGCAGAAGAAATGTTTTTTTAACCCTCTGAGCGCCCAAATATTTTGCACTTTTAGCTATCCGGTTAGAAAACTTAGCTTTAAAGTAAATGAATCGATCTTTTTTGCATTTAATTATATCTCTGAAATCTTAAGAACACTTTATCCATGATTGTTTAAGAAAATGTACATATAAATACGAGCTATCCGCTTTTGAACTGAACATGAAAAACGTAAAAAGACGTTTGCACCGCTCAGAGGGTTTTAAAAGAGGAATTCATTGTTAATGAATGTTATGTTTTGATGAGCATAGTTGAGTAAATGTCTATCATGTCTATCTTTGTGAAAATCGTCAATAAATATATTATTTTTGTAAAGAAGACTCATCCTGCTTCACCCAATATGGAGCAACATTGAGTTGAGCAAGAGGCTCTGCTGTTATTCAAATTTAGAGTACAAAAGGTGGAAAAATCAAACATCAATTATTGAAGGTAGGAAAACGAACTCATTACGAAACATAAAAATGTAAATGACTCATATGCTAATAGTTTGAGGTAACTTATGTTTTAATTTCTTCGTGTTTGTTATTGCGATGATTATTATTTTCATAATCGGTTGCAGTTCAAGTGTTTGTTAACTCTGTCGATACGGGACCGTCCCATACGTCCCTTCAAGTAAAAGACGATAGCCGTCCGAAACGTCCGAATGTCACTCTGAAATTTCCACCCCCTTTCGTTCAGTGTGATTGATTTCACACCCGCGGCGCGTGCTTTCTTCGTTAGAGTGTCTTGCCCAGTTGTGTTTGGTGAAGAGGGGAGTTTGCTTACAATTCGGACAATGCCAGCTGTCATTGTGGTTTTTGAGGGGGAATGTGAAAGAGGAAAAAGGATGAAAGAGGAAGAGTATCTGGGATGTTCCCGTATTCTGAGGTCCTTTTATTTCAATTTTAGGAATCAGAGGGTTAATGGTAAATTTTGAAAAAATTGCTATCCATCATTTCTATTTTGCTATCATTCATTTTTGCTATCATTCTATTTTATCATCATTCATTTTTGCTTCAAACTTTTTAAGACAATTTCTTATTTAAAATCTGTTTGGCAAAAATAATTTTATCATTTTATTTAATAACTTGGTAATGGAATTTTTTAAAAACATTTCAGATTAAAACGGACAACGTTTTACCTTAAATTAGCTAATAACTAGTATTAAAATTGTACGCATAGTATTAACAATATAATTATCATAGCTGGACTTGATGCTTGTATTTAGTTTAATTAGCTCCTCAGAAGGAAATTTTTTGGTTGCAACTATAATCAAAATGACAGATAAGTTGCATTGAGAGAGACATGCAAATATAAAATAAAATCTACATTTATTTTTCCGTAGTGTCAATGGAACCATAGCTAACAAATATGGGATGAAAGAACATTGGTAAAAGAAAAAAAATATAGTCAATTAGGGACTATATTAGGAGAGTTTTCAAATAAGTTTAATTTTAAATGTACATCTTAACATTTGTTTTAAGTTTTTTCCGCCTTTTTTCCCGCAAAAAAGTACCGAAAAGCACAAGCTCGTGAAACAGGCATAAAATTAATTTTTTTTGCATGAGGTCAAATTTTTATTAATATAAAATTGCGTTTGTATGAAAAGTAAATGAATTTGAACGATCATAGAGGAAATTATATTTGATTAATTACATCAAAAATAACTGAGAATTTCCTTTATTTCCTAATTTGCAAGTGAAAGGTTTCATAATTAAACCTGTTTATAAAATGTTTAGATAATCAGCTTCATATATCAGTTTCCCTGCCTCTATTTTTATAGTTAGCTCGATTCAAACGAGTGACCTACAAATGAAATTATGATTCGACACAGATATAACTTAGACAATATTAAATATAGAAACCGAAAGGAAATATCTCATAAATGCTGTCAAAGGAAATAATGTATGCTATAAGGTACTGCAATAATTCTTTGTGCAGTTCTACTTATTGAAATTAAAATGAGCTATGTGTATCAAATCTATTTCTGTTTCAGAATCTGCTTTCCCTAAAGGGTGGTATTTCATGTCTAATTTATCTTGGCAATCTAATGAAACGTTTTGTGTAAAAATATACTTCCAAAATAAAGTTAGTTTACGTCATAAGTTGCAAATTAAGGGATTAACGTGACAAATTGTCATCGTACAAGAAAAAGAGAAAATGCAAAGAACGTATTTCAGTTAAGGATTTGAAGTAATCCCTAATTTTTCTAATGTTCTTTTAGACTGATGTTTCGATATTCTTGTTGAAAAATATATTTATTATATATTGTTTTTAAAATGAATTATTATGAAATAATTAATGATATAATGAGCATAATAAGGTTTTGAAGTATTTTTAAATATTTGTAATTTATCTATAGCTTCTAAATTTTATTTAACAAACCAGCAACATAATTGTTAATGATTTGATATTTATAATGATAGATCATCTTTTTATGTTGAATAGTAGCGAAAAATGGAAGGACTTTTTAAACTTTTATATAGGTAGACGAGTAAAAATAAAAAATGTAGAAGATACGTCTTACAGAATTAACAGTTTTATGGAGGAGGGGGGAGAGTAGGGAAAGACGATCCAATTTTTATAATGTTATAAAGAGTTATAAAACAAATTTAATAAAAAGACTTTTTTAAGAATGCACTTTTATTAGTGTACTAAAAGGTAAAAATTTTAATGTTAATTATTGTCTCTTTCAGTCCGTAATTTATTACATGTTAATACAAATCTTATATTATTCTGTAATTATTTTCTCAGATTCACTACCAGGTGGCGCCACGCCTATGAAATCAAAATGCAATTAAATTATTATATTAACTGATAACTAAACCCTGAATGTATTAAAATATTATATTTTCTCTGATTATAAGGTCATAAATCGTTATTAAACAAATTTAATAAAAAAAAAGTTTTTTTAAGAATATACTTTTATTAGTGTAATAAAAGGTAAAAATTTTATTGCTAGTTATTGTCTCTTTCTGTCCGTAATTTATTACTTGCTAATACAAATATTATATTATTCTGTAATAAATTTTCTCAGATTCAGTACCAGGTGGCGCCACGCCTACGAAATCAAAATGCAATTAAATTATTACATTAAGTGATAACTAAACACTGAATGTATTAAAATAATGCATTTTCAATGATTGTAAGTTTATAAATTGTTATGAAACACATTTAATAAAAAAAGATTTTTATTAGTGTAATAAAAGGTAAAAATTTTAATGTTAATTATTGCCTCTTTCAGTCCGTAATTTATTACTTGTTAACATAAATATTATATTATTCTGTAATTATTTTCTCGGATTGACTACCAGGTGGCGCCACGCCTATGAAATCAAAATGCAATTAAATTATTACATTAAGTGATAACTAAACCCTGAATGTATTAAAATAATATATTTTCTCTGATTATAAGGTCATAAATCGTTATTAAACAAATTTAATAAAAAAAGATTTTTATTAGTGTAATAAAAGGTAAAAATTTTAATGTTAATTATTGTCTCTTTCAGTCCGTAATTTATTACTTGTTAATACAAATATTATATTATTCCGTAATTATTTTCTTAGATTGACTACCAGGTGGCTTCACACGTATGAAATCAAAATGCAATTAAATTATTACATTAATTGATAAATAAACCCTAATTGTATTAACATAATTTATTTTCATTGACAAATACAAGTGTACAAAATTTGATAACTCTAACGCATCAAATGAGAGAAAAATCGATTTTAAAATTTCGTCTTTACTAACATCAAACAATTCAAGTTATTAAAAGAGTGTTAACATCTGGTTAGAGATGAAATGAAGGTTTCTTCTATGCTATTTTTTCTTGCCAATCAATTAAGAATTAATATTATGATAGAAACGGAACTTTGTAAAGACAATTGCGATTGCGAAAAATAACAGTTTGAATCAAATAGCTGGAACAGCTATTTATTACAATTTGTTTCAATTTTTATTTATTGTGCATTTTAATTATTATTCGAACGATTATTCATTTATTGAAATTAACGGAAATCCACGGAACTATTGCTTACTGTAAAAATAGAAAGAAGGATTTACCGAATAGTAGTATATAATGTAAACAAAATTTAATAAATCAATGTATGCTTAAGAACATAAATAAATTGCTGTTTTCCTCTTAATGAAATGGTTTACTTAATCCACACATGCAAAAGCTTATGAATTTTACACGATTTACGAAATGATTTTAATCATCTGCATAGAATTTCCTTCGGATACTCATCAAAAACATTTATTTCTTTAGAATTATACATAAGCTATTTTGTATCAAAACCATTTCAAAACTTCAAGAGCACAGTATTAATTAATTTTTAATACGTTTCTAAAATTATACAATGATATATCTATTTTATTAAAAATTGAATAAATTACAATTTGCTTGGCTTGTAATTTATTCAATTCAATATTTATTCAAACATCTATGAAGAAAATACTATTTTCATCTTTAGAAAGTGGTTTTCTCAATTCACACAAGCTTGGGTTTATAAATTTTAAACGATTTACGAAATGGTTTTGACCAACAGCAAATACTTTCCTTTGAGTAGTCACATAAAAGTATTTATTTCTCCAGAGTTATTTCAGCGTTTCTTTACATTAAAATATTTCAAAAATTCAAGTATGTAATTTTAATTAATTATAATTACTTTTCTTGATCTTTTATAATAGCTGAGATGATTATATATTTTATGTTCTTCGAGAGTAGTAATTTCAGTATTAAATTTTATTTTTTGTTATATTTTTTTCGCATAAATTTGTTTTCTAGTTGCTTTTCATGAATAATTATACACATGTTTTATATTGTATTTGGTAAAGAAACATATTTTTAAAATAAATGGTTAGATCATGACGAAAAATTATTTCAATGTCTTCTTGTGGAATCATAATAATTTTATTTCAGAATTTTTAATTTTCCAAGAGTCCTTTAATTCAAATCCTAAAACAACTTGTACTGATATCTGATTTATGCAAGTTAACTAATGTATGCATATTTGCGTTAAGAAAGGTTTAACTCCAAAAGACTGAATTGCCAAAATAATTTAAAATAAATATTGCTTATGGAGTTCAGTGCATTCATTTATGAACTTGTAGAAATTAACATTTATGTTATTTATTTATTTAGATTGTTAGTCTTGCATGTTCATACCTTTCCAAGTGTCGAACTATTGTTTCATTAGTTTTTTCAGGACAATAGATATTCGGAAAGAAATGAATTGAATGCGTGATTAAACGCATATAATGAAAAAAGACCTAGAACGCAAAAAAAGCAAAAACAGTACGAGTATTAATTAACAATTCTCTCCAACTTTTATTTCGAAAAGTGATAAAACTTTTCCCATTTCTACTTGTTTTTATCAAAAAGTCACACCAAAAAAAAGATTTTCTTTCGAAGGAAAAAAATTGTATTGTATTCGAAGATATTACGGTAGAGCAAAATTTATCAAAAGCAGATTAGAAATATTTGACCAAGTCTCCGCTAGATGGCAATAGCAGATTAACTGTTGGAGTGTACTTTTCAGAGTTGACTATCAATTCCGTAGAAATTAATGTTTCAGTATAACTGAAGAACATTATTTAAATTTTAGTACAGGAGTTCATCAAAAATTATTCAATTTTGATGTATTAATCAACAAATCAAACATTGTGTTCGAATAATTTAATTTGGAAGCAAAACATAGTTATATAAATTTCAAAGATAATCTATTGAAAGCCATACTGATTTTATTTAAAAGAATGCTATCATATTTCATTACGATATATGTAATATTTCCTTCCATTATTTCTATAATATTTCATCATTTTCATTAGTCCTATTGCATTCCATTCTTATCAGAATATTAATGGCAGTGTGAATTTGTTCGAAATAAAACTTCATGCTTGATAGGAATTCCTAGCGATATAAAGCATTCCAAAAGTTTATCATGATATATTTACAGTACTGTACAACGTACTAATTTTGTACATCATCAAAATTGTGAAAAATTTCTTTGAGCCACTACAGATAAAATCACATTAAGTAGATTGAATTAGATATGAGTTGACGCACCTAAATATATCATTTCGTTACAAACAAAGGAAAATAGAAAAAAACAAAACAAATATTGGACCGAAATGGTCTATACTACATTCTACGGATACACGTTAAATGCAAAAAAAGAAAAAAACACAACTCAACATATTCTAAAATCATCTTTAAACCCCATTCGTATTTGGAATTGTAAAAAAATAACAATTCTAAATTTCATGGATATTGCCAGGTGCAAAAGATAAACTTAAAGAATGAATTACAGTTTCTTTACACACGAACTTTGTGTTTAAAACTAAAAATACA
>BGPR01003883.1:31796-47475 GCA_013235015.1 Araneus ventricosus
GTAAGGAATCGAGATTTATATTTGATTAGATATAAGCAGGAGTAGTGAAACTCGAGGGCGGTTTTGTTTCAACCTCCGATCGAGCCATTAAAGAGGCAGACAAGTGATAGGAGGTGGAAATGCGCGGTGGGCGACTGCGCATGTCTCTAACCATAACCTCAACTACTGTCGACATCAAATGGCCAGTTTGAGCTGAGCTGTCGGTACGTAAACATGGATGGTAGAACTGAAGCTCCCACCAAGTTCGAATTGCATAGTGTTATTCACTTTCTTCAAGCAGAAGGTTGGTTTGTGGAAGACGATCAATGCATCTGTTATTGTCAAACTTTACGGCGACTTCGAAGACTTATTCTAACGTCTGGAGTTGTCCTCAGTCGTTAAAATGCCCTCCCTCACAGTGCTGTTTGAACCCAGCAGCTTCTGGAGCAGTTAAAATAGGACGCGTCTGAACACAGCCCCGACTTAGCGACTAGTGATTTTCATCTCTTCCCTGAATTGAAGAACTGGCTAGGAGGCCAAATATTCTAGAAAAATGAGAAGATTTGAAATTGCGTTAAGGCCCATCTCACATCACCGGTGATAAGGGGGGTCGGAAACCTTGTCCACAGATATGATAAATGCCTGAATCTTCAAGGCGATTATATCGAAAAGCAACAATGTTTGCACGTAACTTTTGGTAATAAGTTCATTTAGTCGTCTACTCTTGTCTTTTTTATGGTCCATCGGAGCTTGAAAAAAAAAACTGCCCTAGTAAACCAACCATATTTATAAAAGTTTTTGATGCTCTCTAGCCCTATCACGTTGTTCTGTTGATATACCTTCCATTACACATCTGCTTTGAAGAATATTTAAAAATATTTATGAATATTTTAGGATTGGATTAAAGAAGAAAACATTTTAATGAATTCAAAACGGATGTGTCTAACTTTTCCTGATGTTAAAAGCTTTTAGAAATAGATTCGGAAATAAAATTCTTGAAGTTTCTTGCATTCTGAAGGATGCATTTTTATTTGTTTCAGAGATATTATGTTCCGTGACTTATGTGCAGTTTTAGAGAAGAAATCATTCATGCATTTTCTTTGAATATTTTATCAGTCCCTACAAAAGCACTCATGTATAAAAATAAAAATATGAATTTTCTCGGAAAACAAGCCGTTTTCTTCTAAAGCGTTGCCTTATTGTCAAAGAAATATGTGACCGAGACAAAACATATCTTTTCAGTTTAAAAACACTTTATTTTAAAGAACTGAAATTGAACGAGAACTATCTGTGTTTGAGTCGTTTAGTGACTTTGCGTTTTGTAATACTAGCAGAGAACAGTAGTTTTCAGATATTTTTCTTATCAAAACCTTGTGGAAGAGTGGAAAAGGATAATTGCTATGTTACTAACATAGTGTTTTACTTATATTTATTTATTTAAAGAAAAGCACACTACAGAGAAAACTCCATTCACAGAATGCTATAAACACACAACGAACAAAAGCCACAACTAGTAAATAAAAAAAAAATGCACTAGGAAACAAAATGTTGAACACAGAGAATACACAAAATAATAAAACTTTTGCAAACGCATATAAAATTAAAAACGAAAACACATAATCACAAAAGCACTAAAACACACTATGATACTAAAAGTCGTTTTAAAAAATTAAAAGACCATTTCCAAAAGCCAAGGGTTAAAAAGTCAAAACACGCAAGTACCGAGTCTTCTAAAAACTCACCAGGAGTGTAATAATATATATATTATTAAAAGAGTTTAATAATGTATATATATTATTTAAATTATTAAGTTTAATAATATATATATTATTAAAAAAATATTGTTCAAATTTTAATAAAATAGTTTACAAATTCACTGTACAGTATTTTTAATCATCCATTCAGAGATATGTGTACCAAGTTCTATCAGTATAGTTCCAGGATGAAACATGATAACCAAATTTTGCGCTAATTGGGCTATTTGTTAAATGCATTTCACTGTCTCATCCCCATTCACTCAATTTGGATTAATTTACGGTACAGTATACTGAGTTGCAAAATGAAAAATATGACTCCTAATGTTGGCACCTTCAACTGTGAATTGATATTTTGGCGATAAATGGTTGCCAGAATATGTGAGCGCGCCAATGCGCACTACTACGCTATCACCTTTTGCTCTCTTCTCTTGAAACGTGTATATAGTGTGTGTGAGTGATCGCCAAAAGTAAATGTTGTGTTTGTGAACAAAGGTTCTGCTTTAAATTTCTAATTAAACGGACATTACATTACGCGCATCCTACTCCACTGCTTTCCATGAGTTTGGACGGAAACACCTAAGTTGCCTCAAAATTGCTCCAGTCGTTTTGAGGATATGCCCTTACATGTCTTAGGGGATGGTATGATACTGCTTTAGTTTTACTTTGACAAATTGAAATATTATAATAGGATTTCTTGTATATCGGCATATGTCGAAAATTGCATTTATGTATACGTCTCACCCCAATCCTACTCAGAGAGGGGTGGGTTGCAATTGATTTCTGCCAATATTTTTAGTCTGTTTTTTTCTCCCAATGAGAGACTAGCAAGCTGAGTTACATCAATATTGCCTTTCGATAAACATACACAAATACATATAAACTCATACACATATAAAAAACATACATACACATATAAGAAAACACACATACATACTTTTCGAGTTAAATATTGCCTCACTATAAAACTCAGGTAGAAAAGTTTCTGGACCTATATTTTTCCTTTCGCTTAACATAATTAAATAGCCTAATATAATTTAATGTTTCCCACGAATTCTTTTTCCATCAAACAGGACCAAAAATGAAATATCATTATCGTAAAACTCTTAAAAAGTTCTAGTGCCTCTTTTTGCTACGCATCTTGGACTATATGCAGATTATTTCGTATCAAAATAGCAAAACATTTTCAGTTTACCTATTTAACGGTTTGATACAGATTTACAATCTCATAGTTACTAATGCACAAATAAATGCCATCAGCTAGAATCAGGATATACAAATGCTGAAAGAAAAAATATCAAGTGCCATTTTTACAATTTCTTTAAATTTGGTCTACTCTTCATAACGTAGCATCAAAGAAAGTAATTTGGAAAAAGAAATAACGTCAGAAAAGTATAAATAATTTTGATACCACATTTTAATTGCTTGAAACTTATTACTAAGTATCAGCTTCCAAGCGTAATTCTACAAATCTATCTGTTCATTCATTTATTGAGTTTCATTTATTAATTCGAATTGCAATTTCTTCGTCTTTTGCAAAGTGCTCTACAAAGTCTTCCACAGATTTAAAGCCTTACTTTAATTCCTTTAATATTTGAAAAGCTCAATTAATATATCCATTCACTTATAGTAAAACAGACGGAAAAAATAAAATTATGGTGAAATTTTCATCATCCATACGCTTATAAATTAATATTTACATTTAAAATTTTCTCTTTAAGACGTCTTCACTTCACATTTTTTAAGTAGTTGGAATATTGGTCCTAATACCGTAACAGATCTATTTCACGCATCGTTAATCACATCCGGATGAATTACTTTCTCAAAAAGGCTGTAAAATTCTCATTTTATAACCCAGAACTGAAAATAAATGAGATTCTTCGAAATTTAGCTGTGAAGTTCCTTTTTTCCCCACTCGCTGTTCTTTTTATCAAAGAATATGCGCTGAATTTGTTTCTTTATAATGAGATTTTGAAGGAAAACTGCAATAATTAATTATTATTTCTTTTTAAGGGAGTAACATATTACATCGAAGGAAGCGTTTTGTTTTTGAAGCAAACATTGTAAATTTTAAAGGAGACATTTTTAAATAAAACAAAAATTTATGATATTAAGAAATGGTAAAATAGTTTCTCAGTATTGATTAACAATTTAAGGAGAATGTGTTAAAGCGTATCTAAAATAAATATCCTTTATAACGGGGTTATTTATTGGGATTATTTTTCAGATAAGGTGAGTTAAACAGACGAGGAAAAAGTTATGCAAAATAATTTTATTGGTAAATGCGAGAAATATATAATATCTGCACCCGTGTATAAATAAAAATTTTAATTGAACGTATTTATTTTTTTGTTAGAGTGTTTTTTAAATTCTTTAATAAATACCCTATACCCACTAGAATTTTGAATGCAAAGTCTCTGGATTTTTAAAAATTCGTAATAAGGTCCTAACCCTACACTGCTTTTTCTGAGATGTATCCTTCGAAAAAGTCTTATCGTAAAATTAAAAAAAAATTCTGAAATTTACAGAATATGAAAGGCTTTACATATAATTACTCATACAGTTACAATTCAGAAATTGAATATATTTGTTTCTAGTTTCATTCTATTGATATGAACTTTAAATTGGTTCGAAACTGTAGTTTGCAAATACATCAGCAAAATTTTGAATTTATTATTAAAGTTTAACTATTTAATTTATAGATAACTAAAAACTCTTAATCAATATTATCTGGGGTGCATCCGTTACTAAATCGTTAATTTTAAATTGTTACAGTTACTGATTTATTACAGTTTTTTCCAGTAGTATTGACGTTTATTTTAACATCAAAAATCGTTGCCCTCGTCACTTGTTGGGGCCACTCTTCTACTATTTAAATGAACAAAACATGAAATTAGTCTAAGCACTATGCCGTATATATTTGTATAAAATATATCTTTAAAAAATGAAGTTTTGTTAACTTTCTAAATATATAATCCTTAGAATGTAATAAATATGCGATGAATGTAATATGGCAAATAAAACCTGTTTGATTTTCTATCCGTTTATATTTGTCTCTAAGTTTAATATATATTTTTCTTAATGCTCCCCCTACAGTATATTTTTTAACGTATTCTTTGAATTGCTTACCTATAAATTTTATCTTGAATCAACATTTTTGTTAGAGCTCCTAAGCGATATAAATAGGCCAAATTTAATTACGATCACTTGGTGTGTGTCATGAAGAACGGTCTACTTTGCATGAAGATCGTGTTTCGTGAGAAGTAGACCAATAAATACTAATTAATATACTATACGGTCCCTCAAAAAGTGGGAGCTGCATGTCAACAGTGGGAATTTGCAGTTTTTTGTAAATAATTCGGAAACTATTATATATATGCATTTTTTTTTGGTTACCGGCATTATAACGTCGTGGCTTTGCTCTCATGTAAAAATTTCACTATGTTACAACTCACTTTTTTTCAGAGTCCTAATAAATTTTAAAAAAAATATTTAATTTTTTTTATTAATGAATTTTTTTCATGATTTAATGTAAAAAATTAGTGTTCTTTTAGTCAGTGAAAAAAGTTTTGAAAAATATATAATACTTTTCGAGATATCGTCAAAAGTTTCTAAAATTCATTTAACGTGGGAAACGCCATTTTTTAAAACCTTATAACTCTCGAAATTATCATAACAACTGTATAAAAATTTAGGGGAATGATAATTTCATGACGGGAAGTCGATTAAGCGAAATAAATTGATAGGCTTAATGGAAAAATTCCGAGATAGCTGTTAATTAACTCGGTTAATCAATTTTTTTATCTGAATAAACCTGTCCTCTTGAGGCATTAACATCGACACTAGGTTTCTGAAGATGCGATAATATATACCATAATTACAGAGGCGTCCTATTCATTTCGTTGACGACTGTACATAGTACATAGAAGTATAGTATACAGAAGAATATTTTGGTCAATTCAATAAACGAAAGAGTTCTTAAAACAGAAATATATTAACAGTGGATAAATCGAAAGATTCATAACAATAAGTTCTTTGTGTATTAAAATCACAAATGCAGGGTACGTGTGCTTAATTTCTTTCACATTGAAGATAAAAATATCAATAAAATCTTTGAAGCATGAGTAAAGTAGTGATCTTTTGTTCAAATTGAAGTGTTTCTGAAAAGAAATCAAACAATTGCCCTTCTACTTGACCGACATCACAATGGAAAAAAGCATAAACCCAACTCACATATTCAATATTTCCATGATGGATTCAGTGGATTAATTTATAATGCGTATTAATCATACTTTTGAATGATGTTATCTGCATTTTTATAGATTCAAAGATTAAAAAGATAATGAAATAAGAATGAGATTGAATATTTAATCGACTTTAAATTTTACATGTATCAAAAGAAGCATAAACGCAAGTATAGTCTAGATTTCAAGAATAATTTTATGAAGAAATCTCGAGCAAATGAATTTCTTTAGAAGCTCGAATAAAAAAGTTCTCATCAAAGGTAGAAAAAAACGGAAATTAATAGGAATATCAGCGTTCGTTCCATCAAAAAGAAGTAGAGAAAAAAAGAATGGACTTTTTGGAGAAAAGTAATCAAATTGAAGAATAATTAGAAGAAGGATAATGAAAAAGTAATCAAATGAATTGCTTTAAAAAGGATGCTCTCTCATTTTATTAGGAAACTTCATTAAGTGATAATATTAATATTGAAATGGAGGTGTTTTTATTGATGCAACGGATGGATATCATGTGAATAAAATTATATCAGTCTTTAATCGAATTTCGAAATGTTTTTATAAATAAAAAGTGCTGAAGTTATTGCAAGAAAAATTTATTTTGAATTAAAATGACTTTTTAATTTTTAAAATTTAGGCTACCATGTTAACTTTTAATCCATTTTTTATGAATATCGAAATGCATAGATCGAATTATGAATCACGTTTATAAAAATGTATTCAAGTATGCGAAATTTCCACCATTATTAAGAAATTTCGTAAATAGTTTAAGTTGTTTTTTCATATCCTAAATATTAAGAACATCTTAAAAAATCAAAATAAAAACTTTTCTAGGAATATACAAAGTTGCTAAAGGAATATAGAAAATGATATAGTTAGAAAGTATTGAAAATGCTGCTCCCTTTTTATTTCTTACATCATAAAAGGTCGAAGCACACTATTCATTCAGTATAGTACCTCTACTATATTGCTATACTCTACACTCTAATCGAATATACAGTGAATAAAATAAACCAGGATATAAATTCCACTTTTGAGTAAACTGTAACCAAATAGAAAATTCCGAATAAAACAAAAATGATTTATGAGTTTTTTAATAATTAACTATATTTTTTCTACAATTTACTTACAAGCAAAAGTTAACTTTTTTGCCCTATATTTTGAAGTAGTTTAAGGACCCTCCCCCAATAAATATATGAATGAAGCTTTAAAAACTAAAACTAAACTTCTTTTTCGAAAAATGTAATCGAAATAGTTCTATATGTTGCATTTTCCAAGTAAAGGAAATAAATAGCAATTCGTAGCAACTTGCAAATTTTTGATCAGCATCAAATAATGTTAGAGGCTAAACTCAGTTATGATGTTAAACGCCGAAACTCTTTAAAACAACTGATATCGCTCAATCTGCGATTAGTACTAAGGAAAAGTGCCGAAAAATTTCATAACTTAATTAGAATTTGTGCAGAAAATTTTAAGTCCAAGTCATCAAATTTTGCGTATTCCAAGTTCAAGCTTAAACTGACAAAGAGTTTTGTTTGGTTTAATCCGATGAGAATTAAGAATTACTAGCTTCTAATCCTGTTGGGTAAAAATTTTATTTACAAAAAAGAAAAGAAAACATCTTTATGCTCTAAAAAATTATTTTTCCCACTATAGAGCTTCACAAATATCTGCTGTTCATTTACTTGCATCCTAGACCTACAGCGAAGCACGTCAAAAAACTCAATTAGTAGTATCAGCTAGTTATTTTCTATAGCTAAAGCGATCCCATTTTCTTTGATGAGGCTGCCAATTTTTCATGTTTCTCTGAATATCTGGGAGTTAATTAACTTTTTACTTAGCTGTCTGGATATGAAATTATTACTTAAATTAGGGCACACGGTAACCATTAAGTACAATCGATGCATTTATTTTACCAAGCAGTGGAAATTGAAAGCAGCGTCATATGAAAAAAATCCCTTAAATTAGTTTATTTTTCTTTCCTTTATATGTATGCTGATTTGATGATCTTTACTAATTTTCTGCTTGTAATAAAGGATTTTTTATTTTTATTAACCACGGGAAAACCAAGTATAAATATATTTGACGTGAAATGCAAGGTAAAATATTTCGACTGCTTTATTAATTTAAATCTAAGCAAAAAACTTTATATTGTGCAAAAAATATATTAATTACATTATAAGGCTGCAGCCAATTCTGACATCTTATGTATATAAAAATCCTTCTTCCTTCTATGCTTAATGGTGAATACGTCATATTAAAGGTAAATTTCAGAATTAGATTTAAAACCATCCAAAGGAAAACTTTAGTGTACATTATATGAAATATTAATCAAACGCATTAACTTCGTTGATCAATTGATTCAATGACTTTGAAATTATAATGCCAGTACCATAAATATCACTGCATTCTTCTAGTCTGTGATACTTGACGGTATTAATCTAACGCACTGCTCTATTTAAGAGACAGCATTTAAAACTTTCCATTTAAGTGACATTTCCCAACGCTTATTAGATTTTTTATTATTTTAATTTGCGAATTATTTATTATAATTTGAGGAGTACTCCATCACTAAAATAATATTAATAAGCACAAAGTTATTTATATAAAATTGTTCCGTTTTCTATCTTCCGAAAGGGTTTGACAAGAAAAACATCGTGAATCATCTGCTTCTCTGCTAGCATCTCATGAAATGTAAAATTTACGAGTTTGAGTATTATATGGAATCTTGTGTATTGTGCATCATGTATTGTGTATATATATTTGTGTATTGCATATATTGTGTGTATGTATTGTGTTTATATGTATTGTATATATTGTTTATTCTGTATTGAGTGTATATATGTATTGTATATATTTCATGTATGTATTGTGCATTATGTATTGTGTGTATATATGTATTGTATATATTTTGTGTATGTATTGTGCATTATGTATTGTGTATATATGTGTATTATATATATTGTTCATTCTGTATTGTGTATATATATGTGTTGTATAGATTGTGTGTATGTATGCATTATGTATTTTGTATATATATGTATTGTATATATTGTGCATTCTGTATTTTGTGTAAATATGTATTGTATATGTTGTGTGTATGTATTGTGCATTCTGTATTGTGCAGTATCTTATGAAATATAAAATTCACGAGTTTGTGTATTGTATGCAATCTTGTGTGTTGTGCATTTCTTGTATGAAATTTTTGTTTTAAATGATTAGTAAAATTAATTATTTGCACTCCGAAAGATTATAAGATGTATAATTTTGCACGTGTGAGTGTAAGGATTGATTTAGTGCTTCAGGAAACTGAAAAAAATTGTTATTAATTTGTTTCAATTCCTAAAAATTAATCTGTGTGTTTTTGCTATTATATGGTGTTTATAATAAGCGCTATCCAACAAGAATCCCTTAAAAATGCATCATTCAGAATGTCGAGTCAGATTCGACATAAGAGTGCAAAGGGTTAATTATTAGAAATTTAAATTAAAATCCGAACATCTGAGTAACAAACCTCTTATGACGATATAATATTAAAAGTTACTTTGGAATAATTTCAGCTTGCAGTTAAAAAAAAGAATTATGAAATTTAAGGCCCCCTAAAATGGATTGTTAACTTTAATATTTTTTTATTTAATTTTGTCAATCAAGTAGCACTGACAAATAGAAGAAACTCAAATTTAATGAACGTATTAGAGTGGCATATTAAACACTTGATAAAGGAGACAGTTCTTATCTTTGATATTTGCTTTTATGATATCAGAAAACAAGCAAAAGAGCATTATCGGTTTCCAATACTTAATAACGAGAATATAGAAAGCAACGTGCATTGCAATTTATGTCACGAAATCGATGGATAGAAATTTTCCCCGTAGCCTAAGGGTCTATTTTTCGATCGATGAAAATATATCAAAAGCAAGATAAATTTCCAGACCGGAACTCTTTGCTTCTTGCATTGTAAGACAAACTTAATTCAAATAGACTAAAGAAGTGTTTTAAGTGACTAAAATGGTTAATGGTTATACATGGTTTTTATGGTTAAAGGAACTTCGTTATTTCTTAAAAAATTCATTTGTTGCTAATTTAGGCATTTGACTATATTTATATATATTTTCTTCGTTTTTACTCTAAATGAGATCAAAAAGCAATAGTACACTGCAATTTAAAACTTATGTTAGATTTCTTGTCAGTGTAAGTTGTTTGTGTAGTATTATAGGCCTCGATTGTTTGATGGCAGGGCTTCAAACATAGCATAACACCACTCCATGACCCTGCAACTGTAACCTTAAGGTTATTTAAGCAGTGTCATGGTCATGAAGTGGAAGAAAAATTACAACACCCGAGGGGGTGATCTCTCTTAAAACGTGACAATTCTCTACGCCGCTGTCTAATTCAAAACGCAACAAGTTTACAAATGTTTACAGGAGCTATTGCATTATGAAGGATTGTTATTGTGCTATAGATTATAAAAATATTTTGGTAACACAGAGTAAAATAAAACTTCGAAAAAACACAAAATTACACAGTTAAACATGAAATAACTGGATAATAATAAAAACTAAATGCAATGGAAAAACTATACGAACTGTAAAAAAATACATTCAAAAACAAAAAATGAAAGAAAAAAGATGAAAATCAAATTAATACGATAACAAAAATAACACAAAAATGTACACAAAACAGAGAGATGGAACACACAGAGTTTTAATAAGTTCGATTTTGAAGAAGAGTTAGCTGATGGAACTCTATTTGAAGAAAGAGAAACACAGCGGATCTTGGAAGAAAGTCCTGAAAGAACGACTAAAACAGTTCTGAGTTCATTAGAGGATGATGGGCTGAAGAGGAGGCGAAGATGAATGTTGAACTGGTGAAATGAAGCCTCCCATCTCCACAGAAAAGGATGGAGAGATGAAGACGCAGGATGGACAGTTGAAGTTTGGTTGGTTTTAAATTTCCTCATTGCAGGAGGAAGAGGATGTTCGGTTACAGAAGTTTCTATGTGTGAAAATGTTGCCTAAGATTGATTGTGGGAATGCGACGATAGCATTGGACTCAGCTGAGAAGACAATTGAAGGAAAGAAAAAAAACAATGAAGGGGACATAGGACTCTTAAACCTCGAAAAAATGGTGGAAAACTGTCAAATTCGATACATTACATGTCTGAAAGAAAGAAATTCGCAAACTCACTTTTCTTTAGAAAAATATCTGTTCTTTCTCTTATAGTATGCACATTTTCACACCTTCATATTGGCATGTATTTATTTTAGAGAGTAATAAATATGAGTATAATTTTTGGAGAAAAAAAGAGATAGTCACCTTGCGCGCATGATTACGGATAAAATATTTATCCAAACACGATATTTCGGGTATCTAAGTAATTCAAACAGTCTGTTTAAGAAACTGAAAAACAATTTATTAACATTTAATATTAATTTATAATTTATAAACCAATTTAAAATAGAAATATAAAAAATAGTTAAAATTTCAACATTTCTAACCCCCAAAAAACACTTCTGTGGAGAAATATGTACACAAATGTGGTTCAATTTATAGAACATAGAAAAATACGTATTCGTTAAAAATTTCGTACATAAATGTTCAATAGTTCTTGAGATATAGTTCGCGTTATCTTAAAAAAACACATTTTGAGATACAGCGCTTTAAAGATATGGCCATTTTCGATGTTTACGTTGAAGAGGTGATACATTTTCTTTCATAACTTCCATAATTATGGAAACTTCTTAACGCGGATTGTTTTAAATTGTTCAGAAAAGACAGTGAAATAATATATATTTTTTCATAAAATGGAAAAGTTTTGAGGTTTAACAGTCGTATGTATCCTTAATTGGGATCTGGACGGAAAAGACTGGTTTCTTTTTGGAGAAAGTGGAGAAAATTTTGGATTTTCCTTCTTGACGTTGAATTCTTGGCTACGCTGCGGAATCATACTGGCTGATTTTGTTGGTTGGGTGGTGGGCTTCAGACTCGAATCCGCAGAAGATACCCCGTAAATGTGATACCAATGAAATCGAGGATCAAATGTCCATTTCCCTGTTATCTACACAGGTTCAAAAAACTGAGCTCACCACTTTGTACCTGTGGCCTGGTCGGAGATGCCGACCACTATGTGTTCAGCTGTCATCTTACTGCTGAATTTCACTTAAAGGAACCGTCTGATGAACACAGGAAAAGCTGGTTCAAAAATTTAAGATATAATGGCCAGGCCCAATCCAAAACTTATTCAGACTTTTAAAATCAGTCATGGCATTTGCGACCAGCTGACCCAGTGTTGATTGTTTTTTAGTTTGTTGTTTTTTTCAGTTTTTGGTGCTGTTTTTATTCGATGTTTGGTGTTGGTTGTTACTTCGGAGAAAAGATTTTTACATCATAGTTTGTATTGATCGTTGTGTCGTCTAGATGGTTTTATGGATTTTTCTTTCCCTCCCGGCTCGCTCAGGGCCTTACACCCTTGCGGGTCCGCCGGTCCGCCATGGACACTAAATAAATAAATGTCTTCCCACAGGTGTGGTGGGGAAGTTTGTTGTTACAGCATTAGTATTTTAACTCTTTAAACCCGAGGAGACTTTTTCTCCTAGTTCCTTTACAGCCGGGGTCTTTTGGAGGAAGCGACATGAATTGGACTCTCCCAACCTGGGTGATCATTTACCCCACCACCCCACCCTTCCTTTAACCTTCCCTTAGGGCGCACGGAAATCGGCTCCGGTTTGAAAGGATAATTGTCCGCCTACCGCGCTTATCTCCTAAGCGATCTCAGAACCTCACCTCCCCTCTAAAGAAGCCAACCGCCTCAGACCGGCCTTCTTCGCTGTTAAGGGGAAATTTTTAGACAGCCCGGGAGCGCCTCGCTCGGTGTCAGAGAGTTAAAACAAGACTTTAATAAACTTTATGCAAACTAGAAACATAGACGAAAATATTAAGAATAAGTAAATAATAGAAATAAATAAACAATTTTAATAAGTAAAATAAAATATTTTTAATATGGCAGAGATAGGTAGTATATTGATGTGAAATACTTGAGAGGAAATTTCAGTTCCAGGAGCGCTTCCCGGCCCAACTTTAAAGCATTAACTTATTAATAGATTACCAACCATGACAAGGTGACTCTTTGATAAAGTTGGTATTGTTCCTTTCGATGGAACTTTATCATTTATTATTCAAAGTTGTTAAACTGCGTAGTTTATTTTCAGAAAAACTGCCCGAATATTGAACCGTGAATTACAGCCGATATGATATTTACAATAATGTTGGATCGAAGAATTAGAAAAAATATGCAGAGGAAAATACATGCCGGTAATATCGCTATAAACGAACTTTTGAAAGTACTTAAGTTCTTGAATTTAAAAACGATAGGTGGTTTAATAAAGACTATTATTAAAATTCTGCACATTCCTGTTTCTTCTGATAATAAAAGAAACAAAACATTTTGTAAAAATGTACTATTATTAAAGAATTAAAAAGCAGAAATTTCTATTTTAATCATTTTCTACTTTTTGGTCTTTAATATATAATTCATCGTTGTAAGTTTTATTGACTTAGTTATCAACTGATACTTAAGTTTTGAAAATATTAAAATAGTGTATTTTATCGAGAACACACAATGGTACAAAATTTCAGAATTCTAGCACATTGGAAAGAGAATGAAAAATGGATTACAAAATTTCACCCTTGCAAGCATGAAACAAGGCGAGTTAAATAAAAAAGTGCAATAACACTTTGTTGTTGATTTTCATTCGGCAATAAATTTTAAATTTTATTACTGAAGATTCTAAATTGTTAAATTTCACTCTTAAATTAAAAACATTACATTCACTGCGAAACTTTCCTTATATCAGAACAGAAAAAAAGAGTATTTCTTTATATATTACAATTTAACCTTTACAAATACTTTAAGATTTGTTCCATATTCTTATTGATCTCTGTTATCCATTAGGAACTTAGAAAATTCCAAGCTATTTTAAATATCTCCCTACAAATATAAAACTAGCTCATTATTTGCATTCAAATTAAACAAATTTTGCATTTTTGATCCTGCAGTGCATCATCTCGACATCTGGTAATAACATCTATTTCTTTCATTTTAATTATCTTTTATTGAAATTTAATGATAATTCAAAGAAAGCAAAAACCACGAAATAAACTCTGATAGAATCGAATTAAAGATACAAGTAATCCATTCTAGTCCACTTTTTTCAAGGGCTCTAGTCTAAATTCGAAATTAATTGAAATAAATTGGGAAATTTTTCTGTAAGAGGCTTGACCTAAGTCTAACCAAAGCCTCTTCATAGCCCGAAATTTCCCAAACCACAAGACATACAAGATAAGTAAACAACAAAAGAATTTTCAGAAAGAAAAAACAACATAATACCAAATTTATTAGCCTTCCGTCAAAAATACTTTCATAAAAATATCAGTAAAGAAGAAAAATTCGAACTTACTCCACTCTTGCAAATAATTAAAATGTACAAATTCAACTCACAGGCAAAGAATACGGAAAATCCCGCCTTCCATTTCGAATTTAGTCTATAGCCCTTGAAAAAGTGGACTAGAATGGATTCCTTGTCTGCTTAATTCGATTCTATCGGAGTTTATTTAGTGGTTTTTACTTTCTTTGAATAATCATTGACTTCCTTTGTTTATTGTATACAGCAGCATATTGAGCGATTATTTGTAAATTTGCTTTATTTAATAATTTAACTTTTTTGATTATCTTTATGCTTTATTAAAATTTAGATTGCAAGTCTTGATTATTGTTCGTTGACATTGGTTGACATATTCTTT
The DNA here is from genome assembly GCA_013235015.1 of Araneus ventricosus. NCBI lineage: Eukaryota > Metazoa > Arthropoda > Arachnida > Araneae > Araneidae > Araneus > Araneus ventricosus. The sequence goes on from BGPR01003883.1 coordinate 46,567, forward strand.
TAGAAATATTCAGAAGATTAGAAACAATATTCATTTTTAGTTTAAATTTAGAAATTCTCTGAATTCCCTTGAATACATATATTTGGATTTGAATACGTAATTAAAGTGTTACAGAACGCCGCCTCATGCCCCCGTGCTTGATGCCATTATGGAAACCAAACCGGTTGAAAGGAAATGGGACGGTTATTAATGTGTTCCAGGAATTTTCCGCACTAAATGTGTATTAATGAGATTTTCCGTCTTTCTAAGAACTACAGTAGAGGCCACAATGAATAGATCTCAGTATCAAATAACATTTCATTGTTTTCTTGAGATTGCTATCAATTCTATTACTCATTTTCCTATTTTTGAGATTGCTTTTTATCATTATTTTTGAATTTTTGATCAAACAGGGATTCTCTTCTTTTAATTTTCATTTCTCTTTTATTTGATATCCAATGTTTATTTTGCTTCCAATCGAACGCTTATTTAGATTTTAATTGGTTTTGGCCAGCAGGCAGCAAATAAAGCGATCCTTTTTTAACGCACTCATGGATTGGCCATACTGTTTATTTATTTATACTTTATTTTATTTATACTTTATACTTACTTATTTATACTTTATTTATACTTTTATTTACCTTTAAATATACTTTTATCTGTATTCTTCCAAATTTGATTTTACTTGATATTTTCTACATCAGTAATTCTCAGAGTACCTTTTGATGCAGCTAGTCGCATTCAAAATAACTTCCTCTTTTATTTATTCCCCACTTCCACCGTGTTTTCCATTTCTGGAACGGTCATAAGAATCCATTTTTGGGAATTTTCTTCCCTCTCTTCTACTTTTACAAATCTTCGAATTTTCAAGATGGATATCGATTTTGGGAGTAAAAGAACGTCTACAGGCTCAATCCTTCAGAGTTACAA
>BGPR01003883.1:57960-71638 GCA_013235015.1 Araneus ventricosus
GGAAAAATTTAATTTTTATTATGCCTTAAACTAGGAATTATAATAAAGCAACAGTGTTCGGGAAAAATAGCTAATTTTTTAACTAAATTTTTAAATTTAAATCCAGATCATTTAGATGTCTATACATTTTTTGCCCTCTGAATTTTTCCACCGAATCGCCGCCACTGAGGCCACATCAGAAACTCAATAAAGCCACATACGGCCTTAAGGCCGCAGGTTCCCCACCCCTGAAATAGTTTTACCCTGCCAACCTCGTTATAATCACGGTGTGTAGCGTTAGCCTTAAGCTTCGACCCACAGATTTCCAGTTATTTCTTCACTGTTTTATGAATTATTTAGAGAAATAATTTATTATGTGTTTCGAGATTTTTACATTTCAGGAATGAAAGGTCAACGAGTTCGTTACAATTTTTTATATATATTTGACAAAACTTTCCTGATGTTGAAACAAGCTAATTTAGCAGGTCTAAAGCCATGAATGGTAACGACTTTTAAGCCGGATAGAGCATCCTCCAAATACGATCAGAAAACTGGGCACCCTTCCACGTCAATTGCCAAGACAAGGAAATACATTACATTACACCACCTGCATCCCCGTGTTTAGAGCTATTCGGCTCCGTTCCGTTCCGGTTCGGATGGATGGAGGTGAATTTTATTATTTTAGGAAGGACAAAAACAAATAGCAGGGACAAAACAAATGATAATGAAAAAGAAATATACACTGGACAGAACAACATAGAAGACAAAACAAAATGAAAAAAAATACGTAGAGAAAAAAAAGAAGTCATAAGTTGCCGGAAGTGTGTGCCAGTCTGGATGGATGCGAGCTCAATGATCATCCTCCACATTGAGATTGTTCTCATCATATATAAAGCGCAATAGGAGTCTAAGTCGGGTACTTGACAAGTTAATCGTGAGAATGTTTTTCAACCACTTAATTTAAGTGGCACTGTAGGAGTTTGGAAATGCCAGGAGAGGGTAAACCGATATTTTGTGGCATAGTGCATTGGATCTCCTTTTTCTTCGCAGGAGCAGTTGTCATGTTTTCGAAGATTGAAGCGATGAAGGTATGAAGGAAAGGGCCCGTGTCCTGCAAGGAAGTACAGGATTTAATTGTTTCAAATCATGGATCATGGCTTAAATCCGCACCATATCGAGAAGCTTCACCAACAACTTATTTCACATAATTCTTTGCAGACACATCGCAGTGTAGCAAAATCTGTGCCTTGTCTTTTGATTTATGAGGAAAACATGAATTATATCACAGCTGGTCAAGAGATTCTGGATTGCTCAAATGTGAATCCCCAACGTAACGTAACTCTGCAAATTAGAACTTTCTTTTGTTCTCAGGAACAAAATCGAAGATTTGAAACGATAGAAGAGAACGAAGTGCATTCGCTTTGAGATTTACTTTACTTCCTAGGAGACATCCGAGTAATGGAAGACACTCTAGAAGAGGTTTAAAAATTGGGAAAGACAGTATATTGAAGGAGTGACTCATTGAAAACTAGTCTTAGCAATCATGGATTTTTTTTAAATGTTGCCTTTCTTTTTGGACAGGCAATGTATGTTGATTAACATCCCCGCTTCACATTTTATCATCATTCAGATATAACGTGGCAACACACTCACAGAAATATAAAAAAATCCAAAAATATTGCTTAAAATTAAATGCTTCATATCAGGTCAGTTATTTGAACTAAGTTAAAACTATAACTTATTTTTATCATACTCTGGCATTTTTCAACAACGTAATACTTGAAAGAAATTGGCTTTACAACGCTGGAAAACATCCATGAAATCAGAAAATCGATATAGAACAGATTTTAGTTTTTTGCTTAGGAAAATTACAATTCCATCAGCTCCAAGATTTATTTTTCATTAATTTCATTTTATTGAAATAGTTTTCGTGTAAGAAATTAAAAAGATTTTAAGAAATGATCTCGCTTCTCCAAAATTTTAGTTTTATTGCTACATGTCTGCACTATTATTCAAAAGGGGATCAATCATCGATTTTGATAATAACAGAATTGTTAGAAATCTTGTCTCATAGTAAAATTAATAGAAGTATTGACATGTTTTATTTTTTCAGAATTATTGAAGAGAGTTCATGATCAACTGATTCCATCGTTCATAGCTGTTAAGAGGCAAAAATACAGTTTTTGCAGAAAAAAATCATGTTAAATATGGAAATATTTTTCCATCTTTAGTTTTTTTTCTTTTGCCAAACATTTATTTTACCTTTTAAATCGTTATTTAATGTTATTATCTTATTTAACCGATAATTTAGATAATAATGTGATGATATTAACTGTATTCTTTGTAAAATTTATTACATAAGTAATGAAGGGTGCTAAAAATTCTAAATGAGAAAGATTGTTTTGCATAAATGGGAAAGACCGCTAAAAGAAAAAAAACCCATTTAAACACAGATTAACATACAAGCATTAATTAAAAAAATAATAAGAGTTTTAGAATTTATTTGTATATTTACTGGCAGGTCAAAAGAACAACAGCATTATTCAAAAGCATTCACGATCAACTGATATCAGCATACATAATCGTAATAGATGGGGGACAGCCTTTCTTAAGGAAAAAATATTTATTTTAAAATGTAGAAGAAATTTTCTAACCTTCCCGAATTTTTTGTTCTCTATTTTATTTGTATTTTTATAGCATATTTATTTTCTTTGGTCAAGTGTTGTTGATATCATAATAGAATCTAGCGAAATGAAAGCGTTTGTCCAATTGTTCAAATGATGGTAAAAAACAAATGTTCTTTAATTGAGGCTTTATAAAATTCTTCCAATAAATTTAAATCTTAATCTCAAGTCTATTTTTTTATTAGAGGAACATCAAAACTAAAATACCTTGGCATGGCAGATGTAAATGTCATAAATCAAGAAGAAATACTGAGAAGATAGCAAAGGCTGTAATGGAGTCTAATCACGTAACGTCACAGTCGAATGATACGATTGATTGGCATGTCTTACTGCATGTTTTCTTAAACTTCGATGTGACATTGCAAACTTGTCCACTGCGAGATATATTCTAATATACAGGGAGCCCGTTTAAATAAGGGCCATATCTTCTTAACTTCAGAACGGCGGCAGCTTTAGTCACAAAAGTAGTGTCTAGATATAGTAAAGCGGCTATGCTCTATGCGATGAAACCACTTACATAGCCACCTAGCAGAAAATATAAGGAAAAATAGTCAATTACAAAGTTGTAGAGCACCATCGATTTAGTACAAAAAAGACAACTTGAAGACATAAATAAGAACAGAAGGTTCAAAATTCACATTTAATCGTTCGCAATTTTCGACGTGTGACGTCACAAAGCCAGTTAAAAAGAGGGAAAAAACCCAATTATTTATCACAGGATACATTTATTTTCGGTGTTCAAAGTGCTCTCCGTCATCTATAATACAGATTTAGCCCTTATTTGAATTTCACTTTGCACAAGTTTTAGCATACAGTAGTTGGTGTGCTATCAAAAGCAACAGTAATACGTCATCGAAAGTCCTGCAATGTTGGCGGAAAGGTTGCATACACCCCCTGTTTTAGTTATTTCTACAAGAAAAAGTGTATTGGGGTCATTTTTTGTCCGAAAAATAACAATTTCTCCTTTAGTCCAAGCCTTGTGGTGTCATGAATTCGGAAACGGCAAACAATCAAATGTACTTACAAGAGTTTTTTTTCTCAGTATTAATGTGCAGAAGGTGTATTTTTGTACTAAAACGATAATGCTCTACAACTATGTAGCTGACGTTTTCCTCTATCTTGTACCGTTTTCGAGATAGGATCGCTAACTCCGGAGTTTTTCGCCAGGTGACACTGTAAGCGGTTTCATCGTATAGCGTATAGCCATTTTGCTATACCTAGATGCCACTTTCATGACTATAGCTGCCGTCATTCTGAAGTTGAGAGGGTAGACGGTATTGAAGTGGGTACCCTGTATAATATATATTTGAATTTTATTTTCCAAAATATAATTGGGATTAAAACATAATTTTAAAATATTTCATGCATATGTGACGAATATAAATTTATCACATGCTAAATGACCTCTAAGATTCAAAGGGTAAATTAATGTTTAAAAAATAAGTTTCAAAGAAATCTCTAGCAATTTTCATTTATAAAGAACATAATAAGTTGAAATGAAGAATATATATAATACATTATATATAAAAAATACAAATAAAGAAAGAATATATAAATTTATGGGAAGGTAATCTGTAAATAATCACATTTGCTATACAGATTCCCGGTGCATTAATCCAATAAAAAATTTAATTAAAACGATTTTTAAAGCACACTTTTATTACTGAAACTTTTTACGTCTCAGATTTTTTACTGTTTTCTAGTTTTCAGTCATTAGTTTATCATTCATTATTGAAACTATTATGGAATATTAAAATCAGTTTTTCTCGGATTCACTAATCGAGGTGCCACGTGCATAAAATCGAATTTAATTACATTACCTAATTGTTCTGATAGCTAAATTCTGAAAATATAAAGATATTACATTGTCATTGAGGATACACACATGTGCAACATTTCCAAATTGTAGCACACCAGGAAGTGAGTGAAAAATTGATTACAAAATTTCATCTTTACAAACATGGAACAAGTCAAGTGAAATAAAGGTGTGTGAAAGTGAAATCTTTCGTACAGTGTCCTTATTGTAGCGAGGGAAGCGAGCAGGGTCTGAATACCAAACTTGGGAGTTTTGCATAGCAAAACCAGGTTGATTGCTACGTAATATTCCTGGGGGTGGAGAACATTAGCGATCTGGGAGATGGGCCTTCTAGTTCAACATATTTTTTCTGAATACAACGATTCTGTACCACAATTTTGAGCTATGAATGGATATAAGAAAATTTTATTTGAATATGGAAACAAATGAATTAATTTCACTTAAAAAATGAGCGTGAGGAGTTGATTAATGTAACGATCACTCAAGTGGTTAATTTTTATTTCACAACAAATATTTTGTTTCTTCTATTCAGTTTCTGAAGTGTGAATTCCTCAATAATACTGGAATGCCCTAGGAATCCCTCTTTATTGATATAATATGAGGGCTGTGACATGATTTATTTCTCAGACTAATAGGACGTCTTGCTACGATGAATTTCATTGATTTGTGGTGGATGCTTCTAGTTGGAATATATTCATTCGAAAAGTTGGAATAACTGGAACTGGTTGGAATACTCTGTTGAAACTCGGATGGATCATTCACATTTGTAAAAAAAAGTCATCTTTGGTGTTTTCAAATAAATAATATTAATTTTTGAAAATTAATTCTTTTCTTGGCTAATTATAACGTGTGATTATTTAAGGCTGTGCTTTATTACATCTTCTTTTAAAATATAAATATTGATAGTATATAGTTGTCGTTTGTTAAAAATAGGCTTTATTGAACTGTAAAATGATTCTTTTGTTTCCTAGCCAGTTATTTTAAACTATACCTTCTAAAAACTGCAGTGCTTCAGGTATTTAATTTACATGCATACTTTTAAAATCTTATGATGTTATCCATATGTTTTTTTTAGAATAAAAGTAATCATAGATACAGAAACATAGGGATGTATTTTCAACAATTTTATAATGGAGTAATTTTTAAAGTAACTTCTAGCTTGCTGTATTAATCTTTAAATTACTCAATGACAGTTGTCCGAGGTATGTTGGAAAGTTGATACAATCAGTATAGATCGAAAGGTAATGTTTTGAAGAGCTCTTTGCCAACACTGGCCTTGGCGCTTTCAGCTATTTGATTTCCTCTTCCTGATATTTGCTGTTCCTATGCTAAACCTGGTTCGAGTAGAACGTGATGACATTAGCTGTGCCAATAGCATGTTAAATGTGAAGCACTCTCTGGCATTATCTTTTCTTAATGCAAAAAGCTAAGCACCCATGGGATATTTCGAAATAAATTGTTGTCCTTTATTTGAACAATATGAGTCGACAAAATGAAAAGATGTGGTGTCATTAATCGAGCGAATTTGACTCTATGCACGTGGTTCTTCTCTTAGTGAATCCGAGAAAAACTGATTTTAATATTCCATAATAGTTTTAACAATGAATGATAAACTAATGACTGAAAATTAAAAAACAGTAAAAAAGTTGAGAAGTAAAAAGTTGCACTAATAATAGTGTGTTTTAAAAACCGTTTTAATTAAATTTTTATTGGATTAATGCAACGGGAATCTGTAAAGGAAATGCGATTATTTACAGCTTCCTGTATTCGCCATAAATACCGGTTATACCTCTCCATTAAACTAGGAGGCTCAACCCCCAGCTCGCTAGTGCTCTCCAACCCCCAGGAAGTTATGTAGCAATCATTCTTGCTTTGCTATGCAAAACTCCCAAGTTTGGTATGCAGACCCTGCTCGCTTCCCTCACTGCAATAAGGACACTGTACGAAAAATGTACGAAATGCTAATTGTGTTTTCACACACCTTCATTTCATTTGACTTGTTGCATGTTTGTAAAGATGAAATTTTGTAATCAATTTTTCACTCACTTCCTGGTGTGCTACAATTTGGAAATGTTGCACATGTGTGTATCCTCAGTGACAATTTAATGGAGAGGTATAGCCGGTATTTAGGTCGAATGCAGGAATGATACAGTATTTGTGCGCTCTGATGAACTTCTTCAAAGTACAGGAATGCATTGCTGTCACATTGGGGCCTTATAAACCTAGAAGCGCATGAAAAAATATCGAAAGTGTTAAGATAATTAATTCCTTACGTAATTCAGTTGAAATGTGGATTCTGAAATAGACAGTGGAATACTGTCGCTATGGGGACCCACAACCTTGCAGCCTGACTTGATTAATGTTTAGATATTGGTGGCAACTATGCAGAAAAATAAAGCTTATACCAGTAAATAATATGCTATATTTTTGTGAAATAAAATTATTTGGAATGAAAATGAGCTGTTGTATCTTTACTTGTCAAACTGCAGTCGTAGAAACATCTATCTGCAGATTTTGAATTTACTTCACATTTTTTTCGAAATGATTAAATATAGACAGTTCTTGTGATCTGTTACATGCGAAATAAATGTGTTCTCAGAAACAAAACTAGGATAAAAAAGTATGTGAAATGACATTTTGCATCGAAAACTCAAAATAAAAAGTTCATTCTAAATTCATTCCATTACTTTTCGAACTTCCGTCGGACAGATATCTACCTGCAGATTTTCAGTTTGTTTTACATTTTTTTAGAATTGATTAAATCTAGACGCTTTTTTGTGACCTATGACATACAAAATGAATTCGTTTTTATAAAACAAAAAATTGAGATAGTATGAAGAAACATTTCAAATGACACTTTGAATCGAAAACTCAAAATAAAAAGTGCATTCTACAAGCACCGAACAACCTCCAAGTTCTAGACATGAGAAAACTTCTACAGACATTCTAAATAAAAACCCAAATCGTTTTCTGACTTCCTAAACATATTTTTAATTCCTTATTTACAAAAAACTTCTACAAACGTTTTAAATGCATTTGATGTCATTCTGTCTCATTCAGTAAATTTATCTTTGAAGTCCCAGTTCTAGAAAAGTAATTCAATGCGTCAAATTTTTTTCCCTCTAATGCGAGGAAATTTTTTTAAGCCAACAAATCTAGTTTTCCCCAAATCCTTTATTCACTAAAAAAGTTTGATGAGCTCGAGCTTTAGATGACGCTGAGTGATATACATTTTTCTGTCGCTAGCTACAATCTGAATGCCGATTTTTTTTATACGCAGAAACAAAAAATTTGAAGAAGAGTTTTCGTCTTTTTAGAGCCATTGTTTTATATTATTTCTAGCCTTTGTTTGTATATATTTTTCATATGAAAATGATGCATCGGTAAACCCATTTGCATTTCAGGAGATTTTTCTTGAATTTTCAGGTAGTAAGAACTTAAATCTGTTAATGCGTCATTTTCTCATTCAAAGAAATTTTAAATGAAGTATAGTTAATGCTCAAAACAATCACTTAAAAATAAATAAGGACATAAAAGTTGTAAGTAGTAAAATACGTAAATTTTTAATAATTTAATAACTAATGGTTATTTTCAAAAACATTTATAAGAAGAAATATATTTCTTTGATGAACGCATTTTACGCAAATAATAAGGTTAATTATTTTATAGGACTTAAATATTGAAAAAACTTATTTTGTGTTTTGGTTATATAATGTCTGAGATCTTCTTAGATGAAACTGATAAAATTTAGTAGGCTTTCCAGAAGGTATACCATATTTTAACAATTTTTTTTATTGAAAATAAACACATCTGGTAATATTTTTTTAAAGAATGCATCTTATGATAATTTTGAAACAATATTCTTTCATTTGTTGTCTTGTATTGATCCAGATCGTGGTGGCTTGATGACAGTCTCTGGCTTTGGAAGGATCATAGTTTGGAGATTTGATTCCGCCGAAGATCTTTGCAATACAAGACCTTCTGCGTGCAAAATCTTCAAATGTGGGTCAAACAATCTGCCTTTGGGCTGGCTTGGAAGTGCTATGAAGAAGGTCTTCGCAAAATAGCTCTCGTGTAGTTTTAAAATAGGATAAAAATCTAACTAATAAATTTCTTAACATAACTTTTAAGAATATCGCATTAATCATGTATTTTCTTTATAGTCTGTAAATATTTCTGTAACTTTTCATGATTGTGTTTATCGAATAGTTAACATATCATTTTTATTAAATAGTTAAATAGTGAAGTTAAATTTTTGATTCAGCCAGCAGTAATCATTAGAAGTCCAACTTAATCAACATAAAATATATCGATAGCCTAATATAGTAAAACAAAAATTATTTTCACAAAGAAACAGTGAATTCTGAATTACGACGGAAGATGAAGTAAATGAATTTGGATGTCAAGTTCGCAATGAAATGTGTGTCCATAAAATATTTATTCCTACAAGTGATATAAGATATTCTAAGCAGGTTGCGTTTGCACAGTACATATTTATCACAACATGCATAGTACATAGTGTATTTTTAGACACAAAAGTTTGCACACATCATATTCATCGCCATATTTACAGGTGAAATTTTATATATTATATGCAAAGTTTATGTTATACTAATGACTTACATGTATATATATATATATATATGTCTGTGTTTTATTTTGTTTTTATTCTAGGCGTTGTGTTTTTGGTTTCTTGGCTTTCGATTTTGTAATCGATCTTTATGTGTATTTCATTTAATCCAGAATCTTCACAATGGATGGTTTTGAGGGGATAACGATAACATTTTTATGTTTTCTTGTATGTCGTTAACAGAAAAAAGCACTTATTAATATCATAGGTGGGCTTCTCTTCCTAACGAGCGGCTTGCCATGATAATTTTCAAATTATTAAAATTTTTGTCTAGCTCTTTTTGTCTTTTCTATCTTGTTTGATTTTAATTGTTTTCTTTTGTTTTATGTATTATTTTATATATATATATATATATATATATATATATATATATATATATATATCAATAAAATAACAAACTTTTATATCAAACTCGAAAAGATAGGAAAAACGAATTGAAAGTATTCCGAGTAATGATAAAAATGCGAAAAGTAGCAAATAGAAAACAATAGAAAAAACCGTAAATGTCTGAAGAAAAATACAACTCATACGCAATGAATATATTGCTTAAAAGAAAATTGTCAAAGCATATTTTGTATCTAGATTACGTTCTGCTGACGTTCCATATTTCTAAAATATTTACGTAGAATTAAAGCACAGTTGAATTTCACATATTGAAGAAAAGACATCTTCTGCATCTGAAATTGCTCGGTAAGACAGTTAAGGAAACATCGAAACTTTTAAATCGTTCTAAAAGTATGATTTATCGTGTATTGACTCGTAAGACGCCATATGAGCCAGAACTACGTTCGGGAAGACCACGTGTGACAGATATTCGCGGTGATAGACGGATACAAAGAATGGCTTGTAGTCAGAAAATGTCGATTCGCGAAATTACTAGGCCTTCCCGGTTGCGAATCTCCAAGAACACTGTTCATAGACGAATTATAGAATCTGGTTATATGATCCACGCAAAATTGGCCCGTAGATCACCACCCTCAAAGCTTCACCTTAGTAAGAGATTACATTGGCTCGTAATAGTATGTCATACGGTGATAAATGGATGGCTGACCTTTTCAGTGATGAAAAAAATGGAACCTCGATGGACCAGACGGGAATATAAAATATTTTCATAATTTATGAAAAGAGCCCAGGAGCTTTTTCAATAGGCAAAGTGGTGGTGGATCTGTGATGGTGAGGTTGGCTTTCGTTTTCAACAATTTTGGCATCTTTAAATGCCGACAGAATCCCCCTAAATACATAGAAACACAAGAAAATCATCTTATACCATTTGCAGAAAAAATAAGGGGACGAAATTGGGAATATCAGCATGATAATGATCCCATCCATACCTCCAATGCTACGAAAAATTATTTAAACTCGAAAAATGTTACTGTTCCTGAGTGGCCACCGATGAACCTTGATCTAAACCCAATTGAGAACGTGTGGTGCATTATGTCTCGGAAGGTATATGAGAATGGAGAGCAATTTTATTCAGTGAATGCCTTGAAGACAGCCATTGAAAGTGCATGGTACAACTTGGAACCAGAGATATTACAAATCTTAATTATGTCGATGGAAAAACGTGCATACGATGTCATACTGAGAAATGGAAAGACTTTAAACTATTAAGAACATTGTATTGAGCACCTTTTGTTGAAATGTCGTATATTCTATAAATTTTTGTGACACCTAATATTTCCATTTTTTTATATAATTGAAATACAAATTGTTATTTTTTCTAAATATTTCGTTGAATGCAAGTCGCATATGGTTCGAATAAACATATTCGTAATTGGTGTTTGTATGCCTTTCCGTTTTGCAAAAATGTATTTTACTAGAGTCTATAAACTTTTGGGACAGAGTGTACAGCATGCGGCATAGATTCATATCTAAAAGAAGGAACGAAAATATATACAATTCAATAGATATCGAGAGCTAGAGATTTTGACACGAAGACATGGTCCAATATAATAATGTGCAAGATCAACACCTGCAATTCCTACATATTGCTCTCTAAGGCATTTTTAAATTTACACAATGAAGAAACTCTATTTGCTATTATCTAAAGCCTTATCAGTAGCTTGTCATTTAAAAATATTTTAATCTATTCGACCTCCAACTTCCTGTGTGAGGTACAATATTTTATATTCTGCGCTTTTTTCAGGCACAAATAAAGCATGTTTTCAGATTTAAAGGTTTTCATTTACTTTTTATGAATTGCGTCATATTTATTTACTTATTTATATTCCTTTTCCTAAAAAATAAAAATTTAGGAAAATTGAACAAAAGGTTAGGGCAGATGTGGACTAAAATTGTTCTAGAATTCCAGCTACGATTCAATTTCTCTTTTGACGTCTTAGAGAGAGAAAATGAGATGTTGTGAAAATTCGTAATTTAAATGCAGAAGTTTAACGCGTATAATTCTTGTCATGGAACTCCTTAGCCAGGTCCTTTTAAATTCATTTCCACTTTTATGAATATGTTTTAAGGAAAAAACTATTCAATTTCAATTTTAAGCTTTTATTTTTGTTTTCATGACAGCGACGCTATTCTTTTTTAACTTAAGATTAATACACGAAAAAATCATTTTTACTAGTAGTTAATATGTTGCAAATGAAATCAATTATATTTTAATATTCCCTGAACTGAACTTTTTGATCTGAACAATAAATCTAGAAGTTTGTTTTGGAAAAGATTTCTAGAGCAAGAGGATTTCGAATTCAGGAACCGCACAATTCAGTTTCTCGTCCTATTCCTTAAAAAGGCATATTTTCTTAAGTTTAATAAATTTAATTCCTCAAAATTTCTTGCAATCAGCCTTACTGTACTTTACTTTTTATTTTATTATCATTAACTCTTTAACTCCGAGGCGACATTTTTCTTCTAGACCCTTTGAAACACGGAAATTTGGACAGAAAGCAACATGAATTGGACTCTCCCAGTCTGGGTAGTCATTCACCGCAACAGCCCTGCTTTAACCTTCCCTTAAGACGCACAGAAATGATCTCTGGTTGTTAAGGATAATTGGACCTCTACTGTGCTTATCTCCAAAGCTATTTCAGAACCTCACCTCCCCTCAAAAGACGCCAACCGCCTCAGACCGGCCTTCGTTGCTGTTCGGGGAAATTTTTAGACCGCCCGGGACCGCCTCGCTCGGTGTGAGAGGGTTAATCCGTTTAATTAAAACTAGCTGATCCCGCGCAGAACATCTTCGCTCCGTTATACGCACAACATACAATTTTAGCCAAATTAGCTCATTCCAGCGCAGTTCTTGACGGTTCATTGGGCCGCAGGCCTCATCATCCGTAAGTCTAATTGATATGGTTTTATGAAGATGAAAACTATACCTTTTAGTTAATACATATAGCTAAAGAAGATAAATTATTAATGAATAGTCTTAGAACTAGGTTTAAAAATTTTTCTTGAAAGTTTTTAATTTTCAAGGATTGAAAATAAATTAATTAAACTCCTAAGGTGATACTAAAATAATGAGAGAATTATGAGAGGAAGGAAAAGGTAATGAAAGAAAGAGAAAAAAGTTAAGAAAATATTTTTATATTCTACGATCGAACCTGCATCGCTGGGTTATACGGGTGATATGCTGACGACTGTACTACCGAGACTTACTGCTGGAAGGTGAAAAGGAATGTTTTCTGACTTCAACCTTCCTTTATATCGCAGTGAATATAACGGAAAAGTACCGAAAATAGAATGTTCACAATAGTAAGTTCCATATAGGCCGTCTTAGTTTCTCAATTAATATGATTCCCTGTTTGCTGATTTAAACTATTTTGACGTTGATATGAATGTTTTCTGGATCGCCAAAATCCATCTGCTTTGTTTCTAACCAATCTTTTTTTAATCATTTCATCTAAAGTTTTAGTGTATTATAGGACATTATATCATTACTAGAAAATCACCCGTCATTGTATGACGGGTGCAAATTGCCTCTTCATTCGAGAGATGGCGTATTTATATAGATATATATGCTTAACATTGATTGAAAACAAATAAAAATAACATATGTTTTATGACAGGAAATATTTTTTTATTTACATATTTCTTTATTCAAACAACCTCTAGTAAACAACATTCCGTGAGAAGTATTTTTCACTGTTTAACAATTTTCCTTGTACTTCAGATGTCTTTGTGTAAATTTTAACGTTGCCAGAAAATATTATCAAATTATATCATCACGATTGCAATAAATAATCAGATGCATCGTGGCATCCGAACTATATAACGCGCATGATATACCACTAACGTAATTTACTACTTCCTATTGAAAAACGGAAATTAATTTGAAATATACGATTAATATAATTTAAAATATCTTGGGAACTATTGATCATAGGAAATAAATTTTATATCAATCGATAGCAAATTTTATTTCACTATTTTAGAGCTATTAAATTTGAACGACAATGACTCTTTTAAATTTATAATTATCGAAATTTAGGTTCTCTAACAATGAAATAATGCTGTTTAACGTCTCGCAGTACTATGGCGCGCTTTTTATTGTTGGTGACGTCAGAGTGTTACTGAGAGACAGATTTGGGCTATCGTATTAGTAATATTGTTTTACTC